>OZ023170.1:11575150-11577650 GCA_963678695.2 Diplodus puntazzo | reverse complement strand
AAATGGTGATCTACAAGTTGTAGTTATTTTGTGGGAAGTAATTATGTTTGCACATAGCAATACTGAAGCAAAATGAGAAGTGCTTTTGTCTGATGACGTAAATTATCTTGGTCTTGCCTGCCTAGCAAATATAAGTGCATGTGTTAAAGTTATTTTAGGTTTACTGAACTAAACGATGAGAGTATATGCATGAGGCATCCCTTAATATCTGGTCTTTATTGGAAGTAGTTTTTGTATAGCATATAGAGTTGTTAAGGCTGGATAAGTTAAATCGTGTCTTCTCTTGATTTGAATGCCTTTATTTGAATGGGTGCAGCAGATAGAAGTTCTATACTACTTTCTCTCAGATGATCATTCTTCTGTCCTTTATTTTTTCAGATTCCTTTCTTTCCTCTTCGCCTGTATCTCTCATTCAGTCTCCTCAAGGCAAGTGTATGGTTCTCTACGCTGCTCGCCTGCTCTCTCCCTCTGTCCTGTACTCTCTCGCTGGCCTGCTGCTGTACTGCTCTACTTCATCCCTCTTTCTAGTGCCCCTCTCCAGCTCCTAAGAGTCCAATAAAAATAGAACAAACCTGCAAAGAGATCCAACAAAATAGTGAACTCAGGTTCTAACCTCAGGTCCTAACCCCAGCTCCTTCCCAGCTCGACCGGTCTTTACTCGTCCCTCCTCTGACAGACCTTGTAATGCAATTCCTATCTGTTTCCAACGCTGCTGACCAGCAGTTGCTTCACTAATTGTAAGTTAACCAGGCAGCACAGCTACTCCTGTTTTCAATGACATGCGGCGGTGGTAATTGCTTGTTCACCACCCCCAACCTCTACTGCAACTTGAGATGAAACCTTAAAAGCTATTGCTGTAAATAGCCATCTTGCCCTATTGATAGGTTTCATTGTTAGTTTGTTTGTGCTGCAGGAAATTAATCCATGCTGCAGTATTTTAACCAACAGAGATATATATGACCCATTTTGAATGAAGTTCCTCAATCTTGGCTTTTAGTCTTCTATATCAAGCCTTTTGACAGACGCAAAGAATTAGACCTGTAAAACCTTGCCTCTGCAGCTGCTAGCAATCTGATCCATTTCAGTCTTTACTGCTTGCTAGTGAACATTATTTAGGTCAGCAGCACTCACTGTAGGTTCAAGTTAATCCCAAGATTGCCACCTTATTTTAAGACAGCAGAGAAGTTCAAGTTCACATTGTGCGCACAAGAGCAGAAACCTAAAAATGGATAAGGTTGGTGTCCCGTGGGGGTGGTCCTACCTTCCTGTTGCCCTAGTATCTGAGTCCCTCCCCCCGTCCCCCAGCTCCTGTAGAAGGGAGCCCTGGAGGATGAGTGGCACTGGAGAATATCATCCACCGCCCAGTGGCCTGGGCTTGCCATTGCCTGTGGCTGCTCACTTGCCCTCCACCCCACTATCTGCTTATGGCTTTGTAGGCTCTGTGCATGTCTCACATCCTTGCTTAAGCATTAAACAGTAGGTTTTTTTTTTTTTGGACCGGTTTTGCTTCTTTTTTTCAGAATATTTTTGTGCTGTGATTTTTTTTTCTCTCAGTGTTAGAAGTCTATACCTGTGTAAACAGATTGTAGCCAATACTGTGAAAGCAGTGTTTGTGAAATTGTTAGATATTAGGCTAGATATCGATAAGGGTAGATGATGTCATGAGCCACACAGTATTCTCAGGCACACATTAAAATTGAATTGTACGGGAATTGTAAATGATTGTTATACCCAGATCATATACATAATCTCTCAGCTCCAGTTACTGCACAGATTAGATTACATAAAATCAGACGTAGAGAGGGCCACTGAGGCCTAATTTGGCAGACGATACATGACTAGTGGCCTGTTGCAAAGCGAAGTTGTTGACCACTTCTGAACCATGTTCATGTAGTCTCTCTAAAAGTTAAGGTTCCTATCAAGTAGCCCTAGCCCTGCCTAACATCTGTGGATGTATTCTCATTAGCTGTTTTGGAATTTGTTTACTAGCACAGAGCCAAAGGACTACAACACTGTTGGCGAGATGGAAAAGTCCATTCATGTGGCCTAGTTTGAACAAGGCATTGTATTGTGGCACAGGGGAGGTGGCAGTCCAATCCAAGACAAAGTGGACCAGTCAGTTGGGCATCAGTGGAAAAGTCTGTGTCTATACAAGGGCGGGGGTGGGGGGCATGGGATCATGGGATCATGCTCAGAACACAGCTAACATCCCAAGGTTAACTTGAAGTAGGACAAATTTGACCCTTGGATTAAGTAAGCAAAAAATTCGACAAAACTAGCAGAACCCCAAAATACTTTCAGAGTGCTTGCTGAGTAAAAGATCAATCATTGTCATAAGTAGATGGAGGTTGGTGTACAGAGGTTGAACTAAGCAGCTGATGTTAATTTCCTTAAATAGCTGCCAATTCCCTGCCACAATGTTGAAAATAACATAGGCAACAATTGGTGCTGGAAGTGATTATGTGATTGTTGGAACAGTTGCTTAGAACATCTTTGGAAC
>OZ023170.1:11557650-11570150 GCA_963678695.2 Diplodus puntazzo | reverse complement strand
GGACAAAGTTAACCCCAATGCAACATCTATACAGCAGTCTTCCTTTACTTCAGTTCCTACTCCTCCATGTTCTCAAAGCAACCTTGTGTTTGACAGCACGTATTCCAAAGAGGTTGAAGCCATCAACGAATTGGTGGCTGAAGCTTATCATCTTGCTGAGCATGTCTTGACAGCAATACTAACTCACTTATCAGGTAACACCTCCTTCTTTTGGGCAGTAGGCCTGCTAATCTCATGCAGTCCCCTCAAAGGAACTCCTTTTCTTACTTGTACCTTGTAACTGCCTGTGCTCCTTTTCAAAAAAGTGTTTGCATAGCCCTTTTTACACAGAGATCACACAATACAGCTGCAACAATAACTTTATTAAACTGTTTTTTGTTTTGTTTTTTAACAATGAACCACACAACTGCAGCATAATGCCATTCCAGTGTGTGATTTTTAGATGGCATTGCAGTGTTACGGAGCCAAAAGAGGGATGACACGTAACTAGGGCTGGGTACCGAACGTCGGTTCTTTTTGGCACCGACCGAAATGCTTAGGCAGCACGGAGTATCAAAATATGCCTCGTCTTTCGGTGCCAAGTTTCGGTGCCCAGAGGTTAATAACGTGATCAAGATCTGATCATGCTGCCGGTGATTGGCTGTAACGTTACACGTGATTGCGGCATGCAGGAAAAATACATACGTGGTTACCAGAGACGCTTTGAGGTTACGCACACAGACGGGGTTCACGTGCATCTGTGTTGTGAACTGTAGTTGTGTGGGTCATAGAACCGGTTAAAAAATGCCACCGAGGTGAAAAGCGTGGCTCCATTTTAGCAAGACTGAAGTCATCGTTGCTAAAGCCGGCAACACGACTAATTTGATGAAGCGCGTGACCGTGCACGGAATATACTTACGAGCAGAAAGTTGCTCCGTGTTTGACTGCAGGAAGAGCGGACCGTAGCCATCCTCCTCTCAGCATTAAAGTACGCCAGTGGACGTTACAGACACCGAGTGGCCGATTCAAAATCTCCACCACCGGACTCCGGTGTGTAATGCTAATTTAAGATATTAGTGTGTAGCTTTATTTTATGGCTATGTAGCTAGCTAAATCAAACGCTAACTAGAGATTGACAGTAACAGATGAAGCTCATCGTGTAAAGATGTGCTCATCAGTTGGGTCAGCTGGTTAAACAGCTCACCTAACGTTCACTGTTATGTTTATCTTCTCCTCACAGTTGACACCATCAGCCAGGAGCGGGCTGGTCTGTGTCCTGAGAAAGCAGACATGTTGATTTTTCCGAAGGAAAAACTGCTAAGTTAAAAGGTCCTCAGTATGTAGCAGTGAGCATTAGATGGTCACTTGTTTGCAAGTGTTCTTTTGAACTGGAAATTATTCTTTGTTTAGTTTTTCTGTAAGAAAACTGCTTGCAGTGGAAAAATGCTGAAAAGCTGAAAAGTAAAACTCAAGATTTGTACTGTAATGTGTTATGTCATTTTCTTTTTGTTAGAATTGATATTATAAAATTGGTATCGAAAAAAGAATCGTTCAGGAACCAGTATCGAAGTGAAGGTATCGGTACCGGTATCGAAAATGTTTGATTGATACCCAGCCCTACACGTAACACAACAGAGTTAGCCTCTACTGTGATGCCATATAACTTGCACGTTGGGCAGTGCTTTCTGAACAAACAAATACATGGCATAACATGGCAATAGCAATAACTTACCATCTCTGTTATGGTAGTTGATCCCGTTCTCTGATCAGAGGTTATGGGGCTCCTGGACCTCATTGTCTCCCCAATTTGCAGATGTTTTCGGTTGCTGTTCTTCACTGAGTTAGTTTGTACTTACAGTTTGCTGCTTTTCAAATCCTCCTCTGGTGTGTTATTGGCACCTTTTTCTGGCAGCTCACTGATGCACACTTTCTGCACAGATGTCAATTCAGTTCTGTTATACCTTCACTGCCTGCTCAGAGGCAAAACAACAATTTCTTCCCTATTACCCATTCGTACCTTTTGTACAGAATCTTAAGTTGGAATAATGTCCCAACATTCCTGCCTTGAACAGGCTGTGTAAAGGGGCTTATATTCACATATCCTATAAATGAATGACAGCACTCTCCCTAGCCATTTTCTTATTTTAATCTGTGGATTATAATTTGCACTTTGACAAATAGTTGCAACTTCTCATCTGTCGGCAAAGAGTTATACTAAGAGAGCATAAAGGGCTTAATGTGTAAAAAAATGAATTGGGTCAGACACATCAAAATTCAAGTGTCTATACCTGATCTTAAAGGTCACACTACACTTTTGTACAGTGTTCCTTTTTAAAAGCATTGCCTAGTCTTGTTGTGAAAGTTCACAATCAATTAATTGGACTGTAGTTGTGTACGACTGAACTGGGTTCACCGTTTTTGTGACAAGCAGACCTTAAACTAGTAAAATGAAAGAGTCTTATCTATAACAGTTACTGTTGAAAAAATCACATCATATTTTTCAAATGCTATTTTTTCAAATTACTCCCAGTTTAACAAGGTTTAGCTCTGTTGAAGAAATACCTTTTAGTTTAGATTTAGATGAATCAGTTGATCATAAGCATGAATATGAAGATGTTGTCATCATCTGCCATGGACTAACAAAACCCTTAGTTTCTAGTCCAGATTACTACAGCATTAAAGCACATGTGAGCTATGCCAAAAGGCACTAAGGTAATTGGAGCCGGTGTTCTTGTGTCAGAATGTCTAAGTGCCTGATGCAATAAAGAATACCACACACAGCTCTCAGTGGAGAGACACACCTCTCAATGTTCAGGGACACCGGCTTTTGGTTTACACGTAATGCTAAATGGCATTTGGAACGTAAGATGATAATATCATCGATTACCACATTACCCAACCGTTCACATTTAAGTCATGGAGACATGGTTGGCAGTATGCAAAAGCGGTAGAGACAGCAGTTATCAGAGATTATAGTATCCAAACCACAATGTAGTTTGCTATATGAGCACAAAGGCTGCATGTGGTCAGGTGATCCCCACTCCATCTGAGCTTTTGACCCTGTCTTGCCCTCTGTCCTTTTACAGCCCTGCAGTGGTCCATTGACGGGAGAGGGTGGGGGTTTAAATATGGTGCCCAAGCATTGGTTTGCAAGAACCTTGGAAGTCACAGGTTACAGTCAATCCCCAGTGTCAGGTTTCTGCTTTGATGCAGCTCTCCACAGCAGACTAGATGAAGACCTTGACATGATGTTAAGGCATGGTACAAAAAAACAAAGAATTTTTTTTTTTTCAATTATTTTGGTGCCATAATTTATATTTCAGATTCAGGCAAGAGGCCATCTTGGTAAATGAGTTTGTTTTCAAGTCTTTCAGCCCTCACTTGTCCCATCTTCCCTTTTTCATCCAGGTCCAGCTGTCCACTTTAAAAAAAAAAAAAAAAAATATATATATATATATATATATATTATATATATATATATATATATATATATATATATATATATATATATATATATATATATGTTTATTAAAGAGTTTGAGCGCTACTTAACCAGCCTGTTTCTATGGACCACAGCTTATTGTGATAAGTATTTTGTATACTCTTCATTAAAAGTTGACCAGAGCAAGGGCAAAGTACAAGCTACTAGGTTTTATTTTTCAGGAGCAGCCAGTTCTGCAGTACACTCCCTTTCTCTGCAAACATGATCTCCATTCCAAACACATATGCACAGAGCCTGGTATGCAGACAGTAATCCTAACACATTCAGTGGTCTGTCTACATGTGTTGAATACTTTACCCTAGAGTTGGCATATCAGAGAACAGAGTGCTGGTGTTCTAGCAACCAAAAATTAGGAGAAAGTGTGCTGAAGAGACTTAAGGAAATACCAGTACAGCTTTGTCTAATGCTCTAATGTTCATTGTTCATTGAAGCTTGTTAACAATGCACACAATATATGCGTTTCGTAATTATGATGTTGATGACTTGGTGTTTAAGAGGAAGCTCTGTTTTGGGTCGTGTTCTGTAGATGAGCCTGTGTTGTTGAATCCTCCCCCTACAGCCATGAGCTGTGCTATTTTAGTGCTTCTCTGCAGTGCTGCTCTACAACTGAGTAGGTTATTAGGCGGGGTACATTTGGCTAGGTGAGTTTGTTTCAGTTGGTGCGCATGTTGTCATGCTGAAAATGCTTGACACTTGCTGCATTGCCATCCAAGTTTTTGGTAAAAGGACCCCCTTTTTGAAAACTTCTGTCAAACCCCTTTTATCCCTGGGTCGGCCCGACAGTAGTAACAGGTATTTATCACCTTAGGCTCGGCTTGGCTGTGACATGCACACCTGTGTGAACATATTCCCTGTTTAGGCAATAACCGCTGTCAGGATTTGTTATGTGGTCAAATGACAGACGGAGCATGGTTTGAACAGGCATAATGATTTTTTATGTTGTACAATAATTTTATTGCCAATTACTCCATTTAAGACTGCTCGTAATTTACCGTTGCTGCCCATCATTGTTTTGGTTCTCCAGCCCACAACTTTTCTTCATCAATGTTTTCAGAGAAAAACTTTATGCTGCATCATCGGTATGATGATTTCGTTAGACAAATATATCATACTTTTAAAACTTACAGTCATCACCTTTTCCCTGCACATAGTAGAATAAGGTCTCTCTAATAATGTGGTAAATCATTTCAATTTGGGGTCTACCAAGCGCATGGTAGGGTTAGGCTGATGGAAAAAGTTCTTAAAACAATTAGATTTTTAGCCAACGACTGGACCAGACTATGCTTGTTTTACCACTAAGTTTTGCACGATACTCAGAGTGTAGCTGCACCAAAGACGTAGTTTCAGAGATACACTGTTATTTAAGGGCATGTAATTTTTGAACCGAGACCCGAAATAGAGGTTAGTTCTTTAAAGGTTAAGAAATGAAGGGTTTTAGTCACTGGAATAGTAGAGGCCATTTGAGCTGTAACAGATACAGGAAGTATATTAACAGCGTAATGCAGTAACTTTAATAGAGGAGCAGATCAAAACAAGGCTTTGAGTTCTCTCTGGTGGACTTCGGTTGAAGGAAAGAATAGCAGCACTGTTTGCACAACTCTCAACTCTACATCACAACATAACATAGGGAGGCACTACCCTCTGGCGCTGAGCTAATCTAACTAATGGCATGCTGTTAACTCTGCCCACCTACAAATGCCTGTTCAGTCAGTTTGCTTAATCTCATACAGGCTTAAACGTGTAGACCAGACCGGACTAGCAAAACCAGAAATCTACCCAACCTGAGCACATAGGCCTCAATTTACTAAACAGGGATTACAACTAACAATTGTTTTCAATATTGTTTACTTTAGTCAATACAATTTCAGAAAAAATTGTGGAACATGACCATCAAAATTCCAAGGTCCAGAGTCCAAGGTTTCATTTCCAAACGTCTTTTTGTTCAGCCAGCAATCCAAAACGTAAAAATATATTATAATTACCGTGACATTAAACCGAGAAAAGCATCAAATTCTCACATTGGAGAAGCTGCAACCAAAGAATGGTTGGAATTTTTGCCTATTAAAGTACATAAAAGTAACCAATTGAATAATGTTCATCAGCTCTATTTCACAGGACACGTAAAACAGTAGCTGACAGAATATTTGGTCATTGTGATTTTGTGTAATGTGCTGTAGGTCAGCTACCAGTTTCGAGGGAACATTGGTCTGAAATGTTCACTGATGGGACTAGGTATGTTTATACCCAATTGAGGAGACAAAATAGCAGATGGCTTGGATTCAGATCACACAAGGCATGGACTATCGTTGGGCGGATAGCTGTTAGTGATCCACCACCGAGCTCTGTACATAATGATTTAAATCATCTATAATGGTGTTAGAAGGCCTGTGGTTGTGTGTGTCGCTTTAAGAGCAGCACAGTGAAAGCAGGCCACTGCGCCTCAGCAGAGAGAGTGCGGCTGAGAGAGAGATAATGAACGAGGGCCGTCAAGCTCCGGCTGCCTCCCTGTGGGTACCAGCAGCAAAGCATGCTGGGAGGACGCACACACCCCTGCAGTGCAGGATGAGGAAACCCCAATAATTGTTGTCACATGAAAAAACATCTCCAGGGAAGTCAACTTTGTTTCCAGCTTGCCCACCCTTCAGTTGATGTATTGAAATGGGAATTATGAATCATGATGTGCCTTCTCCTCAGATGTGTTCAGCAAACTGATTTGATAGGTGGAAATTGTATTGTACTGGAGTTTTGAGGTTTTCACACAGTGTCATTGTAGGCTCAACAGACAGAATTGAGAACAACACAGGTGTCCCTGTTACTATCTGAGCCCCACAGCACTGCTGCTGCTTTTTTTTTTTAAAACCTTAAACAGTCAATTGCTGCCCATATTTACTATGGTGCTGCACTGAAAGATGACCAGAGAATGGCAGCACCATTAACTGAGTTTGGGCATTAATACTGTATTACAGAGAGTCATGACAGCGCTTTCTTTCAGACTGTTGCTCAAAGTAGGGCTGCACAATTAATCAGAATTGTGACGAAATTTCAATCTGGCCAACTGCATTGTTCAAATCGCAAGAAGCTGCAATGTATTGATAAATGTACACTGTGCGACAAAACAGCATAATGATGAAGTGCTTTAGTGCTTCAAAGATATCTTGGCACACAAATCTTGTCCTCTAGATGTAAAAAAAACATGTTTGGTACAGACTCCAAAAAAGTCTGTGCCATAAACAAATATGATGCAATGATCATGCCCACCAATCATGAATCATTTTGTAATTTGTCAAGATAATCACATTATTTTTTTGACCATATCATGCAAACTTACTGCCATACCCAAATAATTAGCAGAAATCTCTGCACTCCATGAGGCCAAAGATTTAAAGTCAGAGGGGCTGTAAGGGCTCACTTGGCAAAATATAGGATTTGAGCTTCTTGAAGCAACACAGGTCTCTCTGATTTGATTAAAAAAAAAAATAAATCTAGCTGAGTAATATCCATTTCTAAAATGTATGCTGTCTACATTTTTGACTGTGTAATGGAAGTCGGTGTCCTACTACATAGGAAATAGCTGCAGCTGTTTTCAGTGTTCTTTGATATGTGTGTTAAGATCCAATATAACGTGTGGGCCCATTACAGTTGCTAGAGCACTGAGGCCTGAACTGTCCCTGAGGCATCAGTCCACATGTTTCTCCACCACTTACACAAAGATTTTTTAAATACCCCCTTTTTTCCGCACGCAGTGGCAGTTTGAGAGTGCCAACCCATTCCTGCATTACATAACCACCTTGTATAGAGGTTGTCGCTTCTGCATGCACGATTCCTCACAGGACAAGCATACAAACATGAGACGGGCATCTTCAGCAGCGCCCCTTTCCCTGTTATTTTCAACTGCAGATGCCAAAGGCGATTCATGTTTTATAAGCCCTGAAAGGCAACGGGGAAGGTGTTTTTTTCTTTTTTGGCTGATAAGTTTTGCAAGGCCAATAACAATATTTTTCCATTAGACCAACTTGTTGCAAACAAATATCTGAATTCTCATGTTGTGGCTGCAGCCTGTATTTATCTACAGAATAAACAAGTCCTTTATGTAAAACTGATTTAGAAATTATTTCTAATATTATTTTCTAATCTGCCCCTGTTTTAAATTTTATGTTGGTGTAAATTAATTGTAGGCCAGTTCTGGGCAAACCAATATCGCTCTAACCCCCTCCTTTCACCTCTCTGCAGTGAAGGATCTGATACACTGGCGAGACCCCAAGAAGTCGGGCTTGGTGTTCGGCCTGTCCATGCTGCTGCTGCTGTCGCTGGCAGCCTTCAGCGTCATCAGCGTCATCTCCTACCTGCTGCTGGCCCTGCTCTGTGTCACCATCACCTTCCGCATCTACAAGTCTGTCGTCCAGGCCGTGCAGAAGTCCAGCGATGGGCACCCCTTCAAGTAAGACCAAAGATTCAACAGTACTTTGCTTTGACCTTTTTCATGCTTGTTTAGATTTGATTGACCTGGCTTTGGTGAGGCCAAAAAAATGTATGTTATTAGATTGATGCTCAAATTGGCAAAGAATTCCGTGTTTCTCTCAGGACAACTCTTTGTCTTATGTGAAAACAGACCCTGAAATGTGACTATATCAATCTATGAACCCTTTTAAGCAGAAAGGATTGTCAGTATTTTAAATTGCTCCCAATATTTTTGAAGCCTTAAACAAAAGAAAAGTTAAACGTTTTTTTACATTAGAAAAAGTATGAAGGTATTATTGGTGCAAAAGTTTTGAGCACCTGTAACAGTGGAATTTGTAGTTGTCGACTGATCCCACAGCCAATCAGAGGAGAGGGGGGATTCAGCACATGCTAAACTAACAGCAGTAGAGACAGCGATATCGCTGCTAGCTAGCAGGCTAAGGATTGTTCAGCGGTGGGTCTTGCTTGCACCGTTTTTGTAAAAGTGGACAAACTTCGAGCAAACATGACAATTTGTGTTTCTATACTTTAGCTCCTATCCTAGCAATGAGCAGTTATTACAGCGACTCCCTTTATCTTCACCGAAGCTAGCTTTGGCTAGTGTCAAGCTCGTTATTATAATCAGCTTTGTCAGTTTTGTGTTGTTGCGATATCGCTGTCTCTGCTGCTGTTAGTTTAGCATGTGCTGAATCCACCCTCTCCTCTGATTGGTTGTGGGATCAGTCGATCTCAGATCAGCACCTGCCTTTTGCACCATAGACTGAAAGCACAGATAGTTTTGCACCACATATCTCAGTGGAGGGCGCGGTTCGTGATTTGTAGTTGATGGAAACAGAATTTGTGACTCGTGGGGAAGATTCGAGAAGTTGTACTCATCGATTTGTGTTTTAAAAGAACACAAATATTTTTGTGAGAAATTACTTTACAAACATTTATTGCACAAGTTCACATTCAGATTTGCACATATTCAAATTTTGTCCACAATTTCACATTGTTTTATACAGGTACACAAATATGTTTTGCACTAAATATACTACAACAATAGGAGCAAAAATGTCAGCAGTTTTTGAATTTGTGAATGTGTAAGTGTTGTGTTGTATTTGTGGAGAGAAAAAATTCTACATGTACACAACTCATAGAGTATGTGACCACAGATTTACTGATACACATACACAATCACTGTACACAACTACAAATTCCACTGTTACAGCTGCTCAAACCTTTTGCACCAATAATACCTTCATAAAAAAGGATATAGTCAAACTTGTAGTATTTATATTGTAATGGAAAAGTGACAAAATAAAGGAAGCTTGGATTTTAAACTAATTAATCATTTCAAATGTAATTTATAAATCTCAAAATTTTCCATACTTGGAATGCTCACTTGGTTGCTAAATGCTACAGGTTGCACACGCTGCTGCAACACAACAGAGTAAAACATTAACCCATGATAAGATAATGTATTTTACCCTCTGTTTGAAATAATGTAAGGAGGATAAATTATTGATTGAGATGTAACTCATTGCTGTGCACTGAGCCATGCTGCCTCTTTGTAGTGCCACGTGTTTTAAACCACTGCCTCATATAAACCACTAAACCACGCACAGCTGGAAAGACTACCAAGTTTTAGAATGTTAGAGGTCAGGCATGACAGTGCCTGATGTAACCTCTGCCGTTTTTTCTGCTTTTATTTATAGAACAACTTTTATGGTGGAGCCAGAGCCCAGGGCAATGCTTCACAGAGTTCAGAACACAGCTCCTCTTCAAAGGCTTAACACTAGGTCCTCTTCATAGCTCATAATTAAGAAAAAGATAAAATGGAAATTTAAGTAGTGGGTAGCAGTTTGTTCAATTCTCAGTTTGTTCCATTTTGAAATAACTCTTCAGCCACTATAGTTTCAAAACATCATGCCTGATTTCCCAAGAGTGCAGACTGCAAACTGAGTTTTGAAAGTAAGAAATCTCTAGTCTTGGCCAAGTAACCATTGGGTCATAAATCAACGCCTCTCTTAACTGTACACAGATTGGTATGGTCAGTTTGTGCTACGAGGTAAGATGGTTCTAAAAAGATGAGCCTTCTATTAGCTTCTCCAGTAAAGCTTTTCACCACTGGCTGGTTACGTTGTTTTCCTGCAGCACTTTAAGCCCGGATGTTAAGCCTCATTTTGTGCTCACCCTCGTCTCCTCCTCCCTCTCTGCAGAGCACTGATGGATAAGGATGTCAGCATCCCCCCAGAGACTTTCCGCAAGCACGTGGACACCAGTCTGACCTACATCAACCGAGCCCTGAAGCAGATGAGCCGCCTCTTCCTGGTTGAGGACCTCGTGGACTCCCTGAAGGTGAGCAGCTACAGCCTTCAGTAACTGTCCGCTGTCACCCTGAGCTCTTATCATTTATTCTGATTAGAATTTTTTCCCTCTCTGTCCCATAAAGACCCCTCTCCGGGGTGCAGCCTTTTATAGCTCTGATTTATACAGTAGTCACTCATCACTGGGGGAAATCAGTGAAATAATAGTAAATTCCAGTAGCTATTTAGAGAATATAACCCAAACTGACAGCAGATCAGGTCACACAGTTTATCCAGCTGTCATGAAACACATCTGTCTCACTGCAACCTATAAATGTGCCTCCAGAATTAACCATTCAGTTGGGAAGACTTCCTGACTGTTCATGTAAAGAAAAAATGAATGAGTGAGATTTAATGTTATCAAAATTAAAACGTTGATAAACAGAGAAAGGGTGGCATAACAACTAAATGATTATTTTTCAAGAATGTCTTTTCATAAGTAAAATGAATACACATCTGGATAAGGTTACAACATCAACTGAAAGAGTTACGACTAGAGAATAGAACGTGTTGATTCATTTTGTTTCAGCAGCAGTGTGGTATGCTCGCTCTAGGTCAAAGTGTCTGAGTTATGATGCAATGACTAAATTCGTCTTAGTACAGTATGCACATGCCATATGTGAGTGGAGAGAGTTACTAGTTGCTGTTATCAATCCTGCTGTCCCGGCCTTTGTAACGTGACTCTGCTGTAAGAGGAGGGGACAAACTCCATAGTTCTAAGTTAGAATACATTCAGTTCAGCTGAGCAGCCTGAAGTAGACACATTCTGCAAGAATGCATTCCTTATCAATTAGCTGAACTCCTAATCATTCAACATGTGCTTTTCATTAAATGATACGATGAATGTTCTGGTTTGAGTAGATTATCTGAAATGTTCAATAAAATCTGATGACTACAAAAGAAATGTGATTCTAAAAGACTGAAAACAGTTTTCATTGACTAAAACGTGATTAAAATAGCTACAATTTTCTTTGTTTAAGATTAGACAAAAATGCTCAGGCTTTCAAACAATTAAAACCCGACAATAAAACAGGACATTTGACACAGGACTAAGACTAAATTAAACAGTAGCTGGTTAAGTGCACTAAATGCAGCTTCCAGGTGTTTTTAGGTGTTTTTGGCACTGTGTTGATCACCACCAGGTGAGCACATGTGTCATCGCATCCCAAAAAGATAGTGATGGAAGAAATATTCAGATCTGTTGCACTGCCCTGGATTTACCTCTTTCAATTCAATGTATATTTCATGTTCACATAAAAATGGCAGAAAATTAATAACAGTATCAGCACCATGTTCTATTGTTGTCTGTCCCACAACTGCTTACTTGTCTCACCTACCAGACAGCACACAAAAATGAGGACAGTCCCACTGTGGCTTTTCTAATAACACAGACCCAAAACATCCCAGTTTCTAAAGTACGGTGGAAGAACCTAATACTAAAGCCTTACAGGGTTCTTAAATGTTAAGGTTCTGAAAAATTCTCAAGTTAAAATCCTCAAATGCTTAGAACAGTATTTGGTGTCTCATCTGTGAGGGTGAAGATTAAAAAAGCCCCGGTCATCAACTTAAAGATCCCCTCAGATGCACCTTTTTAATAAAAAAAACAAAGCAAAAATTATTAAATCTCCTCCTTCTGCCTCAATTGAAAAATATAGATGGATGAATATATTTGAACATTATATTCGGAAATTACCTTTTAAAAGTACAATTGCACCCACCAACATCGTGTTTTTCTGGCCTTTTATTAGTTTGTGTAGACCGCTATTATTTTACCCAATGATGTTCTCAAAACTCTCTAAACTGTGAACTAGTTATACAGGACATGTTGGATGTAGTCCTACAAATGCTTCACCTCTCTGAGTTGCCCTGTGCTTCTTTGTCTGCTGTCCTCACCAGCTGGCTGTGGCCATGTGGCTGTTCACCTACGTAGGAGCCGTCTTCAATGGAATCACCATTCTCATCCTGGGTAAGTACTGTGGGAACCAAGAGCCGGGCCACATTCACATTCATTTACTTATTGAATTAAAAGGAAAATGCAGCACAGTATCCTATCATATAAAGAGACTGTGAATTCTTGTAAATTTCGACACATTGTTGCATGCATTGTATCGGTCGTATTTCAATGAGATGTAACGGTGCCTGTCAAATAATCTGATAAATAAACTGATGAATTATCAAGTTTGTCTACATCAAACGTGACTTTTTTAAGCAAT
>OZ023170.1:11377650-11552650 GCA_963678695.2 Diplodus puntazzo | reverse complement strand
CCTCCCTGAGAGCAGCGATGACATCACTTGTCGGAGAACATACCCATCAGCAGTGAGCTCACTGGATGACTCCAGTCTTCATCAGACACTGAAGGCTTTCTGCGTCTCTGTTGTTGGTGTCCAGCACCCAGCTGCTGAGAATGTGAAGTCATTCCACTGTTCGGATAAATAAGGGGGGCTGTTATTATCATGTTGATGCACATGATGCAAAATTAGAGTTATGGGGGTTATACTCATCATGAGCAGACATTTGTTGTGTTTATTTACCGAGAGCGTCTCTTGGTACACTTCATGCTTCCTCTAAAAATTAGGTTTGTTGTCAGTTCTTTGTCTGCGAATTGTGGCACTGTTAATGCTTAGTCTAATGTTGTCATGGTGATTGCTTTAACATTTTAATAGTCAAACCTGATCCAAACTGTGTTTTAAATGTTGACCTCAACAGTGGGGCCCCTCTAGTTATTTCTTGACTCCAGTTCCTGCTGGGGATTACAAAGCATTCTTACAGCAGATGCGATGTAAAATGGTGGGCCAATAATAACTCCACAGTGAAGCTCCCATATAGCCAAACCAACTCAATTAGGTGTGGTGGAGAAATGGTTTCATTCTAAGCTCCTTCTTGATGTCGGAGCTCATCACCCTGCTCCTTAACCTGGGGTATACGCAAAATGTGTTGTTCAACCACGTCTAACACTAAGCATCGATACTTGTCCTAGTGGCCATTCTTTTAAACTCATTTGAGCCCCTTGAATCCATCATCTGAGCTCATGCTCAAAATTCAGAGTTACAGCAAGTTCTTTCAGCTAGTTCCCAACCCAAAATGGCAGTCCACCATTTTCCAGCAGGGTACAGTGTTTACTTTCTCCCAAAAGCTGAAGCTAATTCTCATGAGCTAATTCTAATGATAAATGATCGTGGGATTTCACAGTGATGCCTGGCTTGTCTCTGTTGACAGGACTTATTTTATAAGACAAATGCTCACCTTCTCTCTCATCTTCTCTCCTCACAGACCCAGATTGATCAGTACATTGACCTGGCACGTACTCAAGTCAACACCACAATGGCCAAGTAAGTGTAGTCTGATTATCTCTATGGAGTGTATTCTACGTGGTCAAGTTGCAGTGTAGTTTTCATCCACTGATTCAGATCTTTTTAACGGTTTTTGTTTTCTCTCCTAGGTTGCAAGAGAAACTTCCCGGAGCTATGAAGCGCAGCAAAACTGAATGATCACCCCCCCAATAGGAATCCTTCATGTCACCATCATTCTCATGTTCATCACCATCTTAAACCCATTCCCTTTTCCTCCCCCTCTCCAGATAACCCCTGCCCCGAGTCTAACTCCTCCTCCCTACTCCATCTACCATCAGCACCCTACTACACTGAACCTTGCTAGGTAGAAAATCTGAGCTACTCGATATTCAATGTAAAACTACTGCGCAGCTTAACTTGCAAGCATTAAAAAGAACTGTGCCTGTGCAGACAGGAAGCACGTCGCTAGTGAGGAAGTGATGTACCGCCGCGGCGGACCCCTACTGTCTGTGGGCACACAGGGGAATGGAGGCAGGGTTGAGTGAACTAGACTGAATTCTGTGACCTGGTTTCGTCGTGTACAGTGAGCAGGGGTTGGATGATGGCTGTTGTGTCACAAAAAAGCAAATGTCTGTACTTAAAACCACATTTCCTTCAAGATAAACACATGATTAAAGCTGGAAAAGTTAAAGGTAAAAATTTTAAAACAAAATAAAAAAGGGAATCAAACCAACCTTTCGGGTGTTATTGTGGCTAGTCTTCTCCTGCTCTCTTGCTCTGCAGCTGTTGTATCGATAGATATGAGTTCATGTTAAGAAGCTGGTAGTGGGTTTGCTGTTACTGAGCGGCCTGCGGTCTGTTAATGAGTTTATTTCCATTCACCATACAGGTACTTGTTTATGTAAGTTTCTGCAATGCACTGAACTTTTATTTTTTTAAAGCCAAGAGCAGGTCGAAGTGAAAGGATTGGAACACTGAACCAGCTGTGATAATTTGGTCTAGTTCACCCTTATTTGATCAGATGCATTTTTTGAACAGTTTTCTGTATGTAAATACACCTTAAGACAAGTACAGGCTCTCTCTGCTGTATGGAACATGTTAGCCTCGCTTTTTATATCGAAGAAGTTCCCTCACTTACAGCAGTCCTAACTCCTTTTGTTGCACCTGTTCAAGCCACAAAGTGTTGAGGTCTCACGTTCACTTGTAAATTTAGATTCTTCTCATTACTACTTATTACTATTATTGATATTAATCATAGGATGGTTGCTTTGACTCCCTACTAGCTTGACAACAGCATTGTAAGAGTTATGTTAAGTGTCATAATTTTAAACTGGAGGTCTTTCAGAGTCCTCCTGAGAAATAATTCCTGATTGTTTGATAGGTTAAGAGAAACGCCCTCTGATGTGTTTTCACACCCTTAAATCTCAAAATGGCCTCCCAGCTCGCTGTTGATGTTTTGAGGAAATCAACCACTGAGCGGTGTTGAGTTTTTTAAAAAAAAATATGGAGTCCAGAGTGTGCCATAAAAATAGACCACATAAAGGTCCACTTTATAAGTTTTTTTGAAGGTTTGAATACAGATTTAGTTAAGTATTCCAGATAAAGCTTGTAAAGCGGGCTGGGTGTTCTTCTGTTTCTCTTCTTTTTTGGGGGGCTCGGAAGGTAAAGAATGAACTTTGCACATCATTTCATTCGGATTAATTGATAAATGAAAAATCTTTTTTTCTGTTTCCTTATACTGTTATTTTAGATTCAGTACATGAAAATTGAATCACAAACTTTTTGTGTTTGGGTTGGCAAGTGTTCCTGATGTTGGTGGAACGTATCGACTCATTACATTTTTATACTGAGTCTGTGACCATTATTCTGGCACATTTTAGACTCCATACAAATCCCAACATTGACCAGTGAGAACTTTTAGAGATTGGGGTTCAGTGTAACAAAGCTCGGGGGTGCATTTTTGAGTAAAGGGTGTAGCTGGGGAATATGGAAGCAGTTTTGGGAGTTGATATTAATGAGCTCTGTTTGTCACTTTGTTCTTTTTCTTTGACTGCCATGAAGTGCATGTCATAGTGTAAGCTGGAAACAGATTCTCACTCTTTATATAGGCTGTATCATATTCTTGACCCTGACTTTTTGTTTAATATGATTATTACTCGTGATTGTTTAATGGTGTTTTTGAACTCCGTAAAAACCATAGTCATATGTTAGTACTACTGTTTCGTCTCCATATTGTTTAAAGGGATGATTATATAGAAGGAAATGAAATGACAAGTATGTTAGTGTTGCTGTTCACTTCATTGTGCCCCTAAATTAAGTTTGCACAGAGTAAATGTCCCCTTAATACTGAATGGCCAACAGTGAAGATCACCCTTTTCTTTGTCTCTCAATGCAGTAACTACTCAAAGTACAACTACTCAGATATCTGCCTGTGTGCTGAATGTTTTCTGTAGTGGAACATTCCTCCCCATGCATGCCCTCCACTGTGTGTCGTCTCAAAGATGTCTTGGTTGGCCCATTGTGCATGGTGGTCTCACTGAGACTGTTAAAGCCAGAATATGCAACATTTCTGAAGCAGGTTATGGCCCCCGACGTTTGGCACTCATGTTGATGAAAGAGGGTGGGATGGGGTGGATATAGACACTGATGATATTATTATACATCCTGTTTATTTGAAAGCCTGACTGATAGTCCGTTTTTAATAATTGGTCTAAAATGATATCAGTGCACTGAAACAAACAGAAATTAGGAGAAAAAAAATTGTATTATAGTCTCTAAAACAAAAATCATATCACTGCATATAGTGCACCATATATGCTGATTCTGATATATCTGGTTGACAAGTTATTCTGGCAGTTCACAATGTATCCGTCAGGCTCTAGTTTATTTATTTGAATGGGGAGACATTGCATATTGTATCTTTAAAAGTCTAAGTTGTCATTTTCAACAGTGAAGTTGACACAAGCAACTGGAACATGTTTCTATTGGATGTTTGGTTTACATGAGTTCATTTTATCTCAAGGATCAGTTCAACCAAATTACAAGACAACATGTGGAACCCTGGCTTTAAATGCCAGGGTTTTGGGATTTCTTCCTCCGACCCAGCACCAGACTGTGCTGCTCACAGAATTGGAAGAACAATTTTCGAAAATGGGGATTATTTCTTCAAAAGAAATTAGTTCCAAGAGAACATGTTCAGTGAGCAGCACAAACTTAACGGCAGGTAGAAAAACAAGTTGTATTTTACAAATGTAAAAAATATTTCTTTGAATTCAGGAGGAGTGTAGTGGAACCGAACCTGCCTGTCCCTGGGGGTTGAGACATTTGTTTGTATTTTAGTTGAACTGAGTCTTTAATGTTCAACCAGCTGAACCTCAGCCCAGACATGTTGTGCTGTAAACATGCTCTCCATATGCACAATACTTTTTAAGTGAAACTTTAGTTGAGGAAAGGCCATGTGACCTGTGTTAGTGTGCTACCAAGGCTAAATAGATGACTTCTTCTCAGAATCCTAGTCTGCTTCTTTCTTTAGAGTGTAATATATAATATGAATAAACCTCAGCACATATTTTCTCCTGTTCCCTCACAGCATGTTGCTTTTCTCCTCTTCCTGTTTTGTCCCTGTGTTTTCATTGGTATGGGAGTGTGTGGCAGGAGTGTGTTTGACTTTTTTTTTTTGTCTCTGGCGAGTCTTGTTTTGCTTTCGACTCTACTGGTATCTAGACATTGTTCACTAACATCAGCTCTGTTTTGTATTAGCTATGACTTTGGTTCCAATTTTTTGAAGCTTTGGGAAAGATGTTGCAGGAAAAAAAATAAAACAGAAAAAAAGTATGTGGTCTCTGTACTGATGTCAAAGTGAAATTAATAAAAACACGTCAAAGGACTGTGGTGGATCTGTTCTCTTCTCTCTGGGTAGAGGGCACCTGAGGGTCTTGACAAAAAACAAAAAATATTTCCCAGCATGTCTGCAGTGTGGGAGGACGGACGATTACAAAATACCTCCAGATGAAATATCTAAAATAAGATTTGCCTCGAGTCTGCTGTCTATTGCTGTTCTATTGTAGAGAGAGGATTACTCTTTCTAATTTTAGACCTGGCCAACATACTAAAACCATTAAGTGTTAATAGTCACATACAGACTTGACTTCCTGTTTAAAGCCAATGTGGTATTACATAATAGAATCAAAGCCACAAAGTTGTAAGTGCTGAATGAAGGGATAGAAAGTCAGCAGCTATGTTGAGATGAATACGGTTGAGGATGACTTTGTGATAGTGTTCTGTGTATAGGAAAATGCTTTATCGATCCATTGTCAGTGACTTGACACAGGCCTGAATTTTTCACCCGACTTGATAGAGATCTGCTGTCAAAGCAAGGAATCCTGAAATATAAACCTGTGACAGTTCAGTTTACTGACTGCTAAACATGAAGATATTAGAATTATTTTCTGGCTGTGTACACGATTATGTATATAAAAAACGACCAATTATCGGCCCATATTCAGCATTTTCAGATTATTGGTATGTGATTTTGGTACTGTCAAACTGCTGATAAAATGAACTAATTTTAAAGGGGCTTCTTTGGCTCTGATATAACATCCTCTTACACAATGTCCCACACACAACACTATCTGATGTGTAACATGTCACCATTTGCAGTCTATAAACACTGAGAAATCTGAGTCTGCAAAGTAACTAGGAACTAAGCTGATGAAATTAATGTAGCGGAGAGGAAGTATGAAGTAGCAGAAAATTGAAAAACACAAGTCCCTCAAATTGTCCTTAAGAACAGTACTAGTAAAATCATTGTTTATTTCATCACGGGCTGTTCAAACCTTTGACACAAAGGTTTACATTTTTATTGGAAATGAATATCTGTCTGGTTTTCAGTCTCCTTGATTTCAAGCAATCTGTATCGGCCCCACCAGGAAGTGTGGTAACAAATTTGCACAGTGTGGAGCTTTATTTTACCATTGACATCTGTTCAACCGTCATTGCTTAAAGTCCCTAAGATTCTGACAATTGGGCTGTCCAACTACAGTATTTGTGCATTAAATAACAACATTATACCAAAACCAAAATTAAAATAAGCATCCTTATATTAATGTAGCAAAAAAGACTATATAAATGGTGTCAGGGTGTTGAGTATTTATTCAAAGATCAATGAGGAGAGAATGCATATGTCACATGTTGGCCTTGTACAGATGGAAGGTCGAGGTGAGAGAGAAGAAAAAAACACATCTCTCCCCACACCATCATACACATACACAGTATAAACACACACGTACACACACACACACACACACACACACACACACACACACACAAGCAAATGCATCAAATGTCATTTCAACAAATGATTTATCATTCATTTCACTGTAACTTACTTCAGGTTAAATAATTAAGTGCTGTGACAGAACTGTCCTAGAGTGATGTGGGGGCCTATTCTTAGTCAGAGTGGACCAATGAAATAGAAATATGACACTGTTGCTCTGCTGTCTCAGTGCAGTAGGGAGACTCTGCTCGGGCAGACCTGTCCTTCAGCGGTACATTAGTTTACTAGCAAAAGCTTCAAGTGAGCAAATTCTGTCAACAACAGAGTAAAGTAGGGACACTTTTAGAGAGAAAGCAGAGATCTTAATGTGTTTGTTTTAGTTTTCCTGATAGTCCAACAGCCACATATTTAATAACAATTACAACTTTATCATGAAATATCATGAGTTTTATGACATCTTCTTTCTTATACAATCAAGACTTTAGTTTTTCCTTATTATCATTTTATTCTCCAGACATTTTTTCATGTCACACTATGACAACTTCAAAACAAACCGACATTAAACGAACATTACATTTTTTTCTCAAAGTATGATTTTTTGTTTCTAATTCTGACTTTATTTAAATCAACAAAATCTGATTTCAGGAGAGAGATGGACTGGAAGCTCGGGTCGGACTACAACCTGAAGCACCAGTATTGGGGAAGAGACTTGAACAATCAACAATTTTTCACCAGGAAGTTAAATTTTGTTGCTTTAAATAAAAAATATTCCAAAAATATTTTAGAGATGTCAACTTTTTTTAACATTATGGCCGTTTCTTCAAAATGAGACTGTAATTCTCCTTACATAATGACTTCATCCTCAAAATATTTGACTCTCAGAATCTCTATCTTTTTTTCAATCTCTTTTGTTTAACAGTGGCCCTAATACTCACATTCGTATATATAGCATCACCGATATAACTGAAGCTGACAAATGTACTCAGTATCTTCAAATGTCAACAGCCTGCGCGTTCCTGTAAGATCACTGATGAAATGGTTGTTGGTGGAAACAGAATCCCTGAGTTACATTTTCCAGGTGAAAAAGTGACATGTTATGACCGACTTTTCTTTCTCAGACTGCTCTTAGTTCTTTTGTTGCATACACTTTGTACAATGACAGGAAAAAGGAAACAGTACCAAAGCTGAAAGCAAAAGTCCGTCAAGCCGTCTCCAGCTGTTAAAGAACATCATTGTTGAAATCTTCAAATCTTCTGAAGTACAAAAACTTGACATAATTACAAACACGTTTTGTAGAAACCAGGGTGCATAAAAGTGCTTGTATAAAGGAAAAATAATTCTATTTTTTCATATATTTACATATTCTTTTTTTGTGCAGAATTTTTAACTGAAATGAGTTGTAGATGATAAAAAGGATGCAGGCGGTTGGAGCAACGATGCAACTGACAGAGATAACATATCTCATTAGAATGGATGAGAGAGGAGGTCGTCCTTCTCCTCCACTGTAAACAAGGAATTAAATAGACTAGAGAAATCCTACTGACTGACTGCACGCTGCCATTCATTGTCTTCAGCAATAAACATCAAACACAGTCTCATTCAATTGGCTGTACACAAGGAAAGCTGGGGTTAAGTACATTTTTAGGGGCAAAGTGCTGTGTTGTCTTCAGACACATTATCGTAAAACTAATTCACCTCGGCTTTGCCGTAGATTCTGTTTCTAACTTCCTGAGAGCGTAAGACTCTGACCCCGACCAAAACCAGCCTCTGGGCCCTCCTGGACCTGAAAGTTACACAGCACATACTGTACCATGATCACAGACCAAGATATAAAATAAATGTCCAGACACTCATGGAGGGGGATTTAATGTCTCAAGCCAAATTTCAGTAGAGGTGATAAGAGCAGAAAGTGCAAAGGCTAAATTATTTATAGGTAGCGCTAAACTGGTTTTGATGTGAAGCTCCAGAAATGTTTTGTGTACTAACCATTCACCCGGTTTCCCATCAGCATGGAGGGAAGGGATAGTGGCCGAATTTTCCTTTTCAGGTGAACTGATCCTCTAAGGTTCAGCACAGTTAAACAAAACTGTTCACAGACATTCCAGTGAAGTAGATTTAACTTACAAATTACTACTACTTGTGGGGCTAGTTGGTAAGCTACCGTACACTGTGAGTTAACTGTAGTTCATGAACATGCAACCACTAGCAAGCCACAGTAGCTCCTAAATTTAACTGTCCAAAAAAGCTGATTTGATCTGGCCCTGATAATAAAATTCAAATGTAAGTCTAAATAAAACACAGATTCTGTGCATCTGTGCACACTGGCGTCATTTCCTAAATCTTACAAGGTCCTCAGTAACCCAGATCCTGTGCAGATAAGGCTAGAGTCTCAAG
The DNA here is from genome assembly GCA_963678695.2 of Diplodus puntazzo. Taxonomy (NCBI): domain Eukaryota; kingdom Metazoa; phylum Chordata; class Actinopteri; order Spariformes; family Sparidae; genus Diplodus; species Diplodus puntazzo. The sequence continues at coordinate 11,543,955 of OZ023170.1, read as the reverse complement.
TGAGTGGCTGGACTTTCATTTTTATATGCAATGACATTTTTAGGTTTAGGCATTTCCTCTGTGGCAGTTACTACCTGCAACATGCCACAGAAGTCCTCTCAGGTCCACATTTAAAGGGTAAAGTCCAGTATTTGTGAACATGGATCTTATTTTTCGTCCATTATGAGCACTGGTTGTACACAGCACCTGCATCCGACACATTTGGTAAATTTAGACTCCGACAAGAACCAAGTGAAAGTGAATATAGGGCATGGTTAAGAGAATAAGACCCTGTTTGACAAATGCTGGACTTTCCCTCTAAGACAGAAGGCGGGGGACTGCTTTTGAACAGGGGCCATGTAAGGAGCAACGGACGGAAGCCCTCTCTAAGTGCCGAAGTGTGCTGGAGTGGGAGCCAGCTCAGTGTGTCCGTGGTCCTGGGAGGAGAAGCAGTCATCAGAGTGGATGAAATGCAGGGCAGTCTGGTTGTAGCTCAGCAGGGCCTGCTGCTTCTCCTCTGAGCTGTAGTAAAAGGAGTGGGGATGTACCTGCTGGATGTGCCTTTTGATGGTACTGACCTTCAGTGTGGCCAGAGTGGCTCCACACACCATGCAAATGAGGCCGTGTCTTCGGCAGTCGTAATCCATCAGGTACTCCATCCGCCAGCGCACCTGGTAGTTCCTCCTCTGGTCCTTCCCAGGGTAATGGCCGTGACGAGAGGGCGTGGCGGCAGCCCCGTCCTTCGCTTTCCCCTTACCTCCATTTACACCTTCGTCCTTCTTTGCCATTTTGCTGGGTGGTCTGAGATCAGGTGAGGCGTCCTCATTCGTCTCTGCTGTGGTGTTGAGGACATCAGCTCCGCTCAGATTGATTTCTGCTAAAACAGCAAGTGAATCAGGAGGGTGCTGCTGGAGTTGAACTGCATTAAGCCATCTTACTTTGACTTTCTTGTTTAGGGTGATTCATCCTATTTGCTCAAATCAAATTATAATGGTCAGAGATGGACATTTGCTTTATATTTTTAGAGAATTTTGCAATTTTTACACAGGAAATTCTTGAATACATTTCCAAATAAAATTTAATTCAGCAGGGTCCGTGTTGCAAGACTGTTTCCCACACATTGACTAATTCATGGTGGTGTGCCATAGAATCAACGCAATATACCGCCAAATATTGCGTTTTGTTTTTTTGTTTGTTTTTAACGCTATTTTAAAACGCAGCGTATTCGTTCAGCTGCATTTCCTTTCCCTGCTCACTAGGGCTGCCCGATAAATCGTATTTTCATCGTCATCGCGATATGAACATGTGCGATAAACACATCGCAAAAGACTGCCTGACACGCGATGAATAAGAAAAATCATTTTGTTTACATGCGCCATGTATGCACCATGAGCATGCCAACATTTAGCCTATCAGACGGAGCCCTGGATACAAGGGCCAATCAGATGAAGCCCCAGCTTGCCGTTAGCTACCCTGACAAAATTAATCGGCAGAGAGAAAAGCGATGAAAATGTGGCCGACGAAGACCTTGTGGTGAAAAGAAACAGCACTGAGTGTGTGTTGATTGTGTGAGTATGTATGTATGTACCCAGGAACTAGTAGGACGAACAAGTGTGCACCCTTGATCACGCTACTAAACAGTTAAGGGAATGAATTACGGGATGTTTTTAACTCCGATGTGAACGGGTCACATGTTTTTGCTTTACTCGTACACTGAATGTTTGCTGCTTAAGTCCACATGAACATTGAAAAGTATTTCCGCGACTGAAAAAGGCACATGTTGAGGATGCGGACCAGCCTGAACCAGAACTATCAGTCTGAAGCAGAGCCGAACAGTCCAACCAGTATGATTAGTTATGTTATTAATGTTTTTAGAATATTTTCAGGCTTCAATAAGTTCTGTGTTCCGCTTATTTTCATTTTGGATGCTGTGTTACTAAAAGTCTTCTATCTATCTGCTGCTGACATTAATGACACACACTGTTTAAGAATTTACAGTTAAACAGTAGGAAGTAACAGTGGCTAAAAGCGTCTCACCATCTTGAATTTGTGTGCCTTCACTTGAATAATCTTTGGTCCAGGCAGCAGCCATGGCTTCCCTTTCTTCTCGACTCAGGGTGGTGGTCTCAGGGTGACATTCCTGGATGTGGCGGCGGAAGCTGCTGACCTTGGATTCGTGCAGGACCTGAGAACACACCATGCAGAACGTTCCCCGGCCCTGAGGCCCATAGGCCACCAGGTAGTCAAGGCGGAGCCGCCACGGGTCGCCCCCGCGCAGCCGCCTCTTCCTGGGCTGGCGGAGGGGCTGGGGTCCCTGTTGTGGAGCTCCAACTCCTCCATCCTCACCAATAAGACAAGTGTCCTGAGTTAAAGTGCCATCATCTCCTGGGTATAAGTCGGAGTTGATCTGGATGGCCTCCACATCCTGAGCAAAGAGGTCCACCCCGCCTTCTTTGGTGTTGGGCTCTGGTTTGATTGAATTCACTGGCTCTTCTGATTCAGGGCAGAGAATCATGAAACATATAACAGATTCAAAGATTCAAAACAGATCAGTGACATCAGTGAAGTGAACTGAGATGTCCAGACAGAGCCCAAAGATACTAAAAGACAACACCCACCCAGCCACAGTCTGTTGACCCGGCTGCTACTACCTAACAACAGATACAGAAAGATCTGCTTACAGAGCAGCTTCATTCCTCAGACTGTGAGACTCCTCAATTCATCCTCAACACTCCACCTTGAAAAAGATTTTTTCTTGCATAGCATAAAGAGACTTATATTTGGTTGTCTGTGTTGTTAAATGACAAATAAATTAACCTTAAAACCTTGATTACTTCTTTAACATTGAACATCCACAGCTCCATTGAAGTGCGGGAACTGCTGTGGATTCTTGAGAACTGCTGTTGACATATAGATTTAATTAAATCAACGATCTCTTGGGCTGCTGGTCGAGAACGCTGAGGAGCAGACATGGACTGTGGACAGGAGGCAGTGTTGGAAGATTGAAGGAGGTGACGGGACGTCCAGGCTACTCGGCTCACCCTGTTACCATGGCAACACTGATCCAGATAAGCAGTGATAAAAAAGGGTGTATGGTGGACGGGTGGATTTGTGCCAGTGACGTCAGTACATTTCAAATGTGAGACTGATAATAGCAAACGGTAAGATAAGATAAATATTTAACAATACTTTTTCTCCAAATAATTATAATAATCATCATCATAATTTTTTATATCATTTACAACACTACCTTTTGTGACTTTTAAATGTCACTGCATACACTACCTTTCTATTTAAGTTTTAATGTAGTTTAAATATGTTCTTAAAGGTATCTTATTTTTATTGTTAATTTCCAGTAAACATTTATAAATTAATAAATCAATTAATAAAGTTCTATCTTATCTTATATACTTCATACATTACCTAGTTGTATAGATCCACCTGTAGTCCCAAATTTAAAGTAATTTTGGATCAAATTTATCTGCATGTTGAGTAGGTTATTGCAATGTAGTCTTCCCCTGGGTCCAGAGCATATCATTTTAGGAAAGACTCCCAGTCAAATATCCCTCACACCAAATAGGCACATGTACAGAATACTAAGAATAGCAGGAATTAAACACATAACTAAAAACTGGCTGAAACCAGATGTACCACAAATAACTAAGTGGAAGGAAATGATCAAGGAAATCTATAATATGGAAATAATAACGTATAGGATAAGGAATTGTTGTGATGTTTTTGAGTCTCTATGGAAAAGGTTCTTGGAAATGGATGAGGTATGAACAGCTTGAGAGCAACGAGTAAAGGTAGAAGCATGTAGAGATGCACAGTAAGATATGCATGCATGAACCCTAGTGGACATTTGTACCAACACAAGTACACACAATAATGTTGAATGTTTTTTTTTTGTTTGTTTCTTTTGTCTACTTCAAATGACTATTTGAGGCACATTAAGCAGGTGCCGTAAAAGTTGACACATAATATAGAGATATACTTTTTTTTCTCTACTTTACTTTTTCCTATTCCTATTTTTTCTATTCCTTTCTAAAAACATTATTTAAAAAAAAAATGTATCTGCATGTGGTTTTTGAGTGCCTTTGGGTCCTCACCATGAGTCTGAGCCCAGGCCTGCAGGATACAGTGCTTCTCCTCGGAGCTGTAAACTAAGGAGTTGGGGTGGGTGTCCAGCACATGGCTCTTGATGTGGTCCAGGTGGAGCGAGGGCAGCTCTCCTCCACACACCATACACAGCAGCCGGCCGGCCTCTGCCTCATACTCCATCAGGAACTCCTGGCGGAACCAGGCGTGCAGCGAGTCGTTCAGGTAGCGCTCCAGGGTCTGGGCTGACGGCCCGGGGAGGTCCTGCTCCTCCTGCTCGGGCTGGGGGGCTTCACCCTCCTCAGAGTGGGGAGACAGACTGAGAGGTGGTTGTTCTTGCAGCTCCTGGGGTGTCACAGGGTACGAGGGCTCTGATATGATTAGAACATATAAAAACAAACACAATGTAAAAGAGTTTTCCTCAGGAATCATTGCTGTTGGTGACTGTCTTTGGTAATTCTGAAGTGAATTCAAATACTATTTCTAAAGGCCTTAAAATTGTGAGTGTATACAGTATGTGGCTGTTTTAACAGTGAGGACACAACACAATGATACTGAGCAATGATAATCTATGAAGCTCTTTGTAAGCTCGTAAATGTATCACATCTAAACAAGACAAACACTCCTGCCTCACAATTCATTTTGACTCAGAGTTTGAAGATGGGTATTATAATATGAACATGTATAGAACTGTTGTCTGTTGAGATCCCATCACAAGATGCTCTCTAGTTTGCTTCGTTTACTTTTTTATTATTGATTTATCTAGCAGAAATACTGCATGTCAATGGATGTTTGTTTCTATGTTCCAACAGATATACATTCCAATGAAAGAAAAATGAGACAAGAGAAAAATCAATCCTGTGTGATATTCTATTAAATCTAGTGGGAAAATCCACCCTTCAAGTGTTTAGGATGAGGTCAAACTGACTCCTGGTCTCAAGCTGGTGCCTTGCTCTACATTACTGGATGGACGAAAACAATGCGCCTGAAGGGGACCCATGCAAATCCACAGAGAACATATGTGGATGTGATACAAAAAGATGGGGGCATCCTCCTAAAAGCCTTGCTTCTTAGCCTTACTAAAGATCAAAGTACCTGGTCCATTGGATATAAAGTAAAAGTGGGAAAAAATAATGTTTTGCCACTTCGACTTAACATTTTGGGAAAGACTGAAGTTATGACTTTTTTTTCTCTTAAAATTGAGATTAAATTCACAATTAATCTGACTTTAAACAAAATTCTGAGTAAAAAGTCAGTACTTGTTTTTACAGTGGCTGTGCTGCTTCCCATATAATTCTACATTTTTGTGTTTTCATTTGTCTCCTGGATGTAAATGTACTGCAAGTTGGAAATCTCAGATGTCAGATATTCCCCAATAGCACATGAATGCAGCGTAATAACAACTTGTTTTTTGTCTTCTTTCTTGTCATTTCAAAAGCTGTAAATAAAAAAGGGGTAAAGGTTTTAACTTTGAAGATGGGTGGCCAAAACCTGAGTGATCTGTATTATTACAGTCAAATTATAAACATGAATCTATTTCTGTTTCATTTAAGATATACAGTACTACATTAACTACCTCAGAACAGCCCTTTCCTCTCCAATCCCTGACACATCATCAATAAATCATTACATCATCCTCTGCTCACACACCACCATGCCAAGACATTAACTCATACTGCCACCAAGTGTAAGATCTGGAAAATGTCTGGCAGAGTCCTACCCACCGGCAGCATTTTGCTCTGAGTCCAGCTGCTCCTCTTCCTCCTGGGGTGGAGGTCCTACAGCTGAGCTGTATGACCTCTGACCTCCCCCAAGACTCAGATGGCTCTCCCACCCTGAGCGGATCACCTCCTTGTCGGCAGCACTCCACAGCAGGGAGTCGGGGTGCTTCTGTCGAATGTGCCTCTTGATGGTGCTGAGCTTCAGGGTGGCTAGCGAACTGCCACACACCATGCAGATCATCCCGTGCCTCTGAGGGTCAAAGTCCATCAGGTACTCGCTGCGCCAGTACTCGTGGTAGTAGCGGCGGTGGTCCCGCCCCGGGATCCGGCTTAGGCCCGGACGCGAGGCCCTCTGGACTCTGGGTTTACGTGCGGAGGGCCCTGGTGCTGGGGAGAGGAGAAGCGGGTGGTCCGGGCCCTCTGTGATGCTCCAGTAGCTGGTGCCTGGAGACCTGACAGGTGTAACCATGCCAGCCTCTGATTCCTCCTCACCATGGCCATTGGCAAGACTGTCCTCTTCTGACAGGAGAGAGAACAGATCAGATCTGCTGTGCTGTCTCTTTAAGAATGTTCACCGCAACTAAAAATCCTAAACACATATGTAAATATCTTGTTACTCTTAATCTTTTGTTGTGGAGTACTAATCAGATTGTCAGAGTATTTCTATTTAATCTATAAATCAGTAAATCTCTCTGAATTTGATTGGAAGTGTTATTATAATATATGTTAGGTGACAAAAGACTGTCGGTGAAAATCACCTCTTCGACTGTGCACATGTAAGAATGATCATAAACCAACATTATACATGTGTTCGTTTAAAGTTGTAATCACAGTGACTAAAAACTTTATCTAATATGGGTCTGGCTGATCAACTTGAGGGTGCCAGTACCCTTTGTTTTTACATGGATGAACAATTCAATAAATTATTAACATTTCTTTACAAAACAGTATATAAGCAACCTGTATTTAGGCTGATAAGTGACAAAGACTTCTAATACAGGAATACAGAATATGTTCTGAGATAATTTAGAAACAGTCAATGTGACATAGTTCAGTACATATCTTTAAAAGGAAACTGAAGAGATAATTGGACTCTGTGTAAACTCTGTAGTGGTCAGACTGTGATATTTACGCGCTGATGCTGATGATGATAACTAAATGTGGAACTACTGCGCATGGTGTTACAATTGTCTGTCCATCTGCTTTCACTCATGCAGAGGCTGTACATGGGTCCCTCTTAATTTAAATTACCTGTTAAAATAAAGTAATACATCATGAGGATATGATACATCAGAGAAGGTGACATACAACGAATTTATATGTAACATGTTACATATATAAAAGGTAATAAAAAATGCGTCTAGACAGAGAAAGATTTTCGCAAAATGTAATCTGTTAAGCTGTCATTGTTTGGCTCTTGATGACTGACAGCTGGAGCTCATAGATGGCTCATTTTATTTTTCTTACACCATCCCTCTTTATGAACCTACCTTCTTTACATACTGCTCTGTTCTGTGTTTTACGGCCTAGGTGTGGGGATTCTCGTGCTACATATTCTCTAAAATTGGGGATTTATTGGAAAAACATCATACTATTATTGTTTATTCATAGCTGTGAGGCGGCCTGTGTCGCCGCTGTCCACTAGGTGGCAGCTGTGTGTCTCGGTCCGCCTGCCTGACTGCCTGCCTGCGTGCTGTTGAGCCTTTGTTTATAGGAGCCACAGAGACGGAGGGGCCATGCTGCTCCATGGCATTGTCCCTGACACGGATTAACTGGCTGCCTGACAATGGCCGTGACTCTGACAGGCACGCAGACCCACATTACGGTGGGAAACACAACGAATAATAACACGAGTTTTTTCCTTTACCTCCCAAGTCACTCTCCTCTGGCGTCGCTTCCTCCTCCCCGCTTATTATTAATGAGAGCAGCTCAGTCTGCTCGGCACACCGGAGGTCCACAGGCTCGCTTTCCCCCGTTTCTTTCTCTTCCATCACTGGCCCGGCTGCTGTGTTAATAGTGGCTACTGTCCCTCCTTCCTTCACTGTATCGTAGCGTTGACGCGGGACATGTCACTCTAACAACAACATGTTACAACAGTAACATGTCCACACCGCTCGGCACCGCTCGACACGCATCTGGCAGGCGCTCTATAACGAGCCCATCGCAGAGGAGCCCGTGCTCTACGATGTCCCCCCACGCGCCCCGCACGGGAGCCAAGTTAACTTTTCACAGAATCACAATCATGAATCCCTCCGCCGACAACAGCCCGCTGCTCCGTCCTGCTCTGGGTAGAAGCGCCTCAGCGCAGGCCTCCAGTAATGTATTTTAAGGCTCTTGCTTGTCTTCAGGGTGGGGAGCCGGACTAGGGGCCCCTGGGGCTCCTTAAGGGGCTCCTGGGTAAATTTAAAGAGACAGTAGCAGCGTCGACAATGCACACCCACCCCGGGGGGCGGGGGGCAAACGGAGCAGCAGGCGCTAATACTGATAAGCTGCTAATACTAATGCTGTTGTTCTCACAAAATCATGCGTTGAGAAAGGCGCTTTGGTTCGGCACAGGAGCGGTTAAAACACGAGGCGGTCCATTACGAATCAGACACCCATGGGCTCCAGCTCATAATGTTTGGTGCTGGGGATCCTAACAACTCATACTGTCAGACATAATCCGTGTGGTGCTGAGAACAAGCAGGTGGCTCCACGCTAGATGTAACCTGCCTTACTGTAAATTAACTGACTGACTGATCTGTAATTATTTGCCGATGCATCAATAAAGCCCAAGCTGAAGCGTTGAAATGGCTTGTTCTGTCTGACTAAAGGCCAAAAGTAAAAAAAAATATTCAATCTGCCATCAGGCAAGGTAAACCAAAATATGCTTGTCATCCTCTGACCTATTGTTATTTTTCTGTAATTCACTTATATTCAAATTAAAATGTCTTTGTTTTTCAGTGACAGGACCTGTGTTTGTTAACATAACTGTTTCTGATCTAAGTAGCCCATTCATTCTAAATTCAAATTCTACTAAATTAAAATATTTTTATTTTGTGGACTTTGGTCCACCCATTTTGAAATAGATTGAACGTTAAATATGACTGAATTTGAGTTGAAAAATGATTCAAATCTATCAACAGAATGTGAAGAAACAACATTTTTGACATTAAAGACTTGCATGTGTTGTGATGCAGAGATAACTGCTGAAAACCCTGACGTCTTTCCTGTAGGCCAAAGCTCCAGTGCTAGCGGTGTACATTCCAAGGCTCGCCTGGTATTATGGCTAGCTGCACGGCTATCTGAGCTAACGAGCTAACATTAGCAGCAGTCATGACTGTATAAACAGAATACAAATAGCAGCGGTTAAAAACAATTCTCGTGATATGTTAGCCCTAACTGCTGGGAGTATGGAGGTCTGCGATACCTGGCCAATTCTTATGCACATATTGCATCTTTAAAGGGGCTCAATGTAACAATTTATTTTAATTTACACATCATTATCACTCTTTTATTGGTCATAAGTTAACAGATTGTAATGTGATGTGAAAACATTTTGAAACTATTTTGGTTGCTTACAAAAGCCTGTTGCCGATGTGTTGAAGCTGTTTAAAGCTGCTGGACTGTGGATTTCTTTGTGAAAGACTCAGGTCATATGACTTTTGAAAAGTCCAAAGGATGTGACTTTCTCAGCGCCTGTCTCTGCTCCGCTAACAGAGAGCTGCTGCAGCTAACGTTAGTTTAGAAATTAGTCTGCTAACATAAACCAACAACCAGCTACCAGCACAACACAGGAGTTACACAGAGCCACTTTAAGATTTCAAATAAGATATATTAAGAGATTTTACAAATGTGTCTACTACCACTACTGCTACTACCACTATACTTTCATCATCAATAAAACAAATTTGATCAGTTCAAACCACACTGTCTCCTGCTGGTTCTGAACAAAAGCCCACATCTATTGAGGTCATATGTAGAAAAAACCAATAAATCAATGGACCATTGTCCAGCTGTTGCAAGCTGGAGAAGACAATATGCAAGTGTTAGCTTTAAATAATCTATGTGCACTGGGAGTGATTTGAATTTTTTCTTTTACTGGTTCACCTCATGAATTTGTTACCTGTGTCAATTTCAGTCTACCCTAAACAGTGCGATGACAAACGGGTTCAGGCTTGATGAGCAGCAGTCAGTCAGTCAGTCAGTCAGTCACACTGTGCTGTGACACATGGACACATTCGCTCATAACATTCTTTTTTAATGCACTACTCTTCATGGGTTAGGATTTGAAAAGGAAACGAGGGGGCGTTGTACTATACTGTCTCCGTGTGTGTCCACGCCATAGAGTGAGCACACACACACACACACACACACACACACACACAGAGCAAGCATCCAGGTCCCACATCCTGGTACTTTTCAGCGTTGTCAAGGCAGCCTCAGAGCACGGCTTGCTGGCGGAAAGTAGCTGCAGTGTCCTGGCAAAATATCTGTCCAAACGTTGACTTAAAGTGTCCCGGAAAGTTAGGTGTAACTAAAAGGTAACGGCTATGCATGTTTTTCTTCCACATCTTTCCAAGCGTCCTGCTATACAGCCGTAATGTGTGGGTTTTGTCGCTTGTTTTAGACAGGCAGCAGACTCAGACAGGCGCCAGTCCGTGTGGACAAGAGGAGGAAGATCTTGTCCATTGTGCCGCTGAGAGAGACAGCGCTTCAGGATCTGTTTACGCTCTAATGTGGCCATTTTTGATTGCGTTGCCGTATGTATCGCTAATTTCGCATCGGCCGGGTCTCTGCGTTTCCGATCAAATAGACACAGAATAAAGAATAAAAATGGCTCTCGACAGATATAATTTGTGATAGAAAGGGACAGGTTTAAAGGGACAGCGTCACCCTGCTTCCTTCCTGGTTCCTGTAGCGTACACATTTGTATAAACACGACGTGTTTCTGTGGGCAAAGGTGCGGCGGAATGAATGTTCATATTCTGACATGTTTTATTTAAACAACTGGCGAACAGTAGGATGTATTCAGTCTCACGTGGAAACAACACACTGTACCAGTGTTTTGATAGAGGAGATGGGCGTTTTAGTGGGTTACATATGCATTGTCTTTCATTAGCTTTGGAGCGACACTGGAAATGGGAATACTTGTTATAGTGAGTCCATGATATCTGTAGCATGTAAATGAAGGAAAAGCTTACACAAAAGGCACAGCTGAAACTCGTTTTCACAAGCCAGTGAACTAAAACCACGTGCCTATATCTGAATGAGCTGTATTTGCACATTTGATATAACATCATAAATCCATGTTTCCATGTTGTATTCTGCAAGGTATAATGAAGGAAAAAGTTATGTATAGATTTGTGAAACTAGTGATTTTTACAGGTGAAGCATCCCAAAACCATATGTGAATATAGGCTAGAATGGAAGTGTTGCAGTGTCAGATTAAATATCATGTGATGTGTTTTCAAATGTAAAACTCATGTAGCTTTATGGTGTGAATTCATCTCAATTGAAAAGTTGTGTCACCTAAGATGGATACCTAACTTTTTACATGTTTTATTAGGTGAATGTGTCCCTGGTTATTTTACACACCATAATCTCTTAAATTACAGTGAGGAAATAACTGTTCATTGTCAAGATGCTGTAAAATCTAGTTCTCTATCTCTGCCACACATTTTACTTAACAAAGGTTATAATGTTCAAATTCAAACTTTATGATAGGTGCTAATTCAATGATATGTTAATTACTGAGTATCGTTTTTACTGGATGATATTGAATTGAGATGTGTTTCTAACAACCCCCACTTTTTGTAAAAGAGCATTTAACTTACTTTTTAAATTTAAATGTTTTAAACACTGTTTATAAAACATGATTTGGTGAAGTAGTTTAACGCTGCTGCACTGTGAATTTCTTGATGAAGGACTTGGCTTAGATCTTCTGCAAGTTTGTAAAGTCTGCTACTTTATGCATGTTCTCGAGTGCCTCTCCGCTTACATAAACGAACGACTGACTTGTAACACAACACAGAAGTTCCACAGAGTACCTTTAAGGAAAAAGAAAAAAAACCTTCAAATTCAATGGTTTCAGACACTGAAATGTGAAAATGTACTGTTTTTCTAAGTGTGTTATGGTAGAAAACTTTAAGCTGTTGTGCATTTTTCACTATTTTATAGACTTTTATAAATGATCTGACATTTTATAGACCGAACAATTAATCAAGGCAAAACGATGTGTGTAACACAGCCCAGTACAACACCATTTTAACTACAACAATAATGAAAACATATCGTTGAATTAACACCTCTCTGACTGAATATCCATCTAAAGGTAGAATTTATGTAAGGGCTGATTGATTGGATTAGGTTGTATGGGTGTGACTAATAAAGTGTTCACTGAGTGTATAGGTGAATTTCTAACAGTTTGATGAATAAAAACATGAAATTAGGATTTCTGTCAGCATACCTAATAATGTGGCCATTGAGTGTATGTCAGAAAACATTTTTTTTTATTGAAACTGGGATCTCGAATTAGACAAATTATTTAAATCACTTTCTTACAACCGGCTTTTTTAATTTGCCTCATATCAGTCAACTGTTGGCTCATCTCATCATAGCAGGTTTATTAAAAAATAAGACCCAACTAATACATGTTTTCTGTTCTTCAGGACAGCTGCACACTGATGTAATGTCTGTGAGATTTGGCAGTTGCTCAGCAGAGCAAAACCACCGACTGCAACATCCTATGGGAGGACACCATGTAAGTTAATGGCAGTGATGATTCTGGACTGAGGGAATGAATTGAATTGGCATCACAAGGCAAAAGCCAACCAATACTGGATGAGAACTGATGGGCTGTCCATGCTGGCAAAAGCATGCCAACTGCAAAAGGTAAAGGTAGTCCACCGCCCCACCGCTACCGGCCTGCCTCAGAATTTGATGATGCCACCCTTGCCCAAAAGAGAGAATACTGGAGAACCAAGAAACGAGAGCAGAGGGCCCGACTGTCAGAGCGGAGAAGGAAGCCGACACGAGACAGTCAAGGGAAAAAGCTCCTCCGTGTAAATGCCTCTGCAGCGGTGAATTCCTGTGTTGCTTTCTCTCCTCCTGTGCAGAATAATGATGAGTCACACAAAAGCGCCAACATCTCTCCTGCATCACAGACTGGAAATACAGTTGGGGACAGCTCAGTTGAAGCCACTGAAAGCCAAAAGGAGAGATGGCTCCAGACAATGGAACTCAACAAGGTCTTGTCTAAGTTGCCAGCATCATGTTCCATCTCAGCCAAAGCTGCTGGGAGTGACACAGCCACAGCGAAACCCCTAACGGCAAGGGGTGCTGTGAGCAGAGCCGTTACCTCACCCACACCCAGTGGAACCCAGCTGAACACCAGTTCCTCAGTGCCTCCAGTCAGAGTGACCAGAATTACCAATGGCAGCTCCGCAAAAACAACACCTCAGCCATGTGTGTCTATGCAGGGAGCAACAGTCCCCAAAATGCAGCAGAAGGCACAAGTTGTATTCCGCATCCAGTCCAAACTCCCACCCACCAATGTCACCACAGGTATGATCCTTGTGTCTTCTCCATGTGTCCCTGTTTCTGTTAAGACAGAGGGCAAAGCAGCAAACACTTCACCTCACAGTGGAAGAAAGAGTGCCTTGGTCACCTCTCAGAGGGCTAAAGGTATTATCAACTCACAACCTTTGCTGGAGTCTGAGGAGGAGAGAGCAGCCAAGCGCAGAGAGCACTGGCGGATTAAAAAGCGAGAGCAGAGAGCAAAGATGGCAGCTCAATTAGCCAAGACCAGAGAGAGGACGCATGGCACGGAGATGGTGTCACAGAGGCTGACGGCACAAAAAACAGGACAGGTTGGTGCCACGACTCTTCAGCATCTTCAATCTCAGACGTTTTGGAGAGGTCAGAAGCAGTGTCCTTCTCGAGTCAGAACTTCATTTGCATCAACCAAAAGGGAAAATTATAGACTGCAAAGTAGGGCAGCAAGTTTAGCACCAGTTAACCTGCAGACAGATCAGAAAGCCATTACACCTGATGCAACTTCTGTGAAAAAGTCAAGGGAGTCACAGAGAAATCTTCCTAGTTATGTACATCTTTCCAATGTTTTCCGAGGGATTGCACGGTGTAAAACACCTAGACAGAGTTTCATGGAAGTCCAGAGGAACTTCATGATTCAAAGAAGTATCAGATGTAAATCTCCGTCGTTTGCTTCAGTCTTTGGTACCAGAAATATCCCCAAAATTGACCCCAATGCCACACCTGAGCAGATAATAGCCAAACGGCGGGAGTACTGGAGGATTAAAAAGCGTGAACAGCGAGCTAAACTATCAATGGAAATGAAGGCTCGGTTGAAGGAGAAGGACTCTCTGACGCGAAGAGTTAAACGCTACCAGAACATTCTAGAGGAGATGAGGAGGGCTCGAGCGCTGACGCAGTCAACAGGAAGCACCCTCACACACGCCTCTGAGACCATTGGAGGGTTTATCAAAGAGGACGGGACAGTGACCATTAACATTCCCCAGGCTCCTACAAATGAGTACACAGCACCACACAAAACTGAAGAGGAGCTTGAAGTAGTTTGTAATAATCCCCCCACCACAAAACCTCAGCCTCAACGTGGTTGTAAACGGAGAAGTATTGCTCCCATTCGTGTAAACCATCCCCCTCAGCTCCGCCCAGCTCAGGTAAAAGACTCTTTACCTCTCCCTGCACAGTCCGTCAACAAGCCTCCAAGACAACTGGCAATCAGACCAAGGCCTCCACTTGAAAGCACAACTGTTCTTAGTTCACACTCATCAGCAATCCAGTCTATAGGTCAGCTCACTCTTACTCATCCTCAAACCCCTCAAAACATTGTTTCTGGAGAATCAACCGCAGGGTCCAACATTGGTGGCTGTGTCATGAAAATGGCAGTCTCAAGTAGCGGACCATCAATGCTCTGTCTGGATCCAGACCTGACAGAAGAGGAAAGGATGGCAAGGAAGAGGGAGTACTGGAGAATAAAGAAGCGTGAGCAGAGGGCAGCTCGTGCTGCTCGACTGAAGCAGGGTGTCCTTCAAGCAAGGGCCAGTGTAGCCTTACAGAGGAGGAAGGCCCTGAGGCAGGTAGCAGCAAGCACTGTACCGCTTGGAAGGAGGTTTACTAACAATGCAGGAAATACGCAACCTCTCCCCAACAACAGTGTGCCTATTACGCCACATGCAAGTGAGATAAAACAAGAGACTGACTCTATGCCAGCAGCTGACCTAAATTCTCAACCAGAACAAGCCATCTGTCCAGATATCAAACCCCCAACCTCCCCATCACCACCTCCAGCGCCTCAGCCCGAGTCTGACCCAGCTCTGAATGCAGACAGCCAAGCTACCACGCTGCTAGCCGTGGCCTCTATGAAAAAACTCCTGGAGGAATCACTCAGCACAGTGTCGGAGTGTAAGAGTGAGCAAACTGACATTAAAATAGAGTCATCAGAAGAGGCTTCAGAGCCAGAGGTGAAGGCAAATTTACCTCAGCTCTTTTTTGAAAAGGATGAGGTGGCTCCTATTGCTGCTGACTTGATGCTGGAGATAAAAAGCTGGCAATCCGACACAGATGCTTTAGTACAAGCAGGTTCACCAAGCCTTCATCTGACTGACTCACCACAAACTAGAGAGACACCTCCGTTGCCTCCCACCTCTGAAGAGGTAGTCCTACATCCCACCTGTGAGCACTCATCCCAAACCCCTTCGAAATTCATAGTAAATCTCACGGAAGTCTCTGATGGCCCATCATCACAACGCAGAACCCAGAGGCTTCGCAACAAGAAAATAGGCCATCAAAACTGCTGCTCGCCTGAGCCGCCAAAGCTACACCACTTACCCATGGGTCAACTACAACCACAAAAACAACACTGTGAAGAACAATGTCAGGCACAAGAACAATGCCAAAACAGTTTGCCTTCAGCACAAATACATCTCAGTGAGGTGATGGAGCACAGTGGTTTGACCAGCCTGCAGAGGAAGAGGGAATACTGGAAGCTGATGAAGAGGCAGCAAAGGGCCAGGTTAAAGGAAAGGCAGACAGGAAGACAAGGAGAATCTACCAGTCGACATCCCCAGAAAAACATCCAGGTGATTTGACACATGGAGATAATGTTCATTGTATATCATGTTGAAGGTTTTCAGTAATCCAGGTCATGATAATTCTAGGTGCTATATTGCAGACAACTGGACTTGTTTTAGTTTCTTGAAGATGTTGCACCTCATCCAAAAAGCTTCTTCAGTTCTGAACATCTGCAACATGTAGATGCTGATAGCAAGTAGCTAATATTGAACTTGATACAGCATTGTTTGATCTGAGAGAAAGACTGTGAGAAGGAGTCAGGGTAGGTGGGCGAAGTTTAGAAGAAGCGACAATTAAATACTATATATGTTTGCTAAGTCTAGCCTTACATCAGCTATTGCAATTTCACCTCTCTATCAAAAAACACAACACATAATATTAACTTTTTGTCAAATGTGAGCATGTCATCATGTTAATTACAATAAATTACAGTAAGTAGAGTCCATTTGAAAGACCCACTGATGTGTTATCCACAACACTTTTCAAACTATATTTTAATGGGTTTTTGGTTATTTTTTTCAAAATGCCACAAACAGACAGTGAGACGTCAATGCTATTGTTCCAGGAAATAAAACAGTAATACAAGTAGAAAAAAACATTTATGGTACAAATAACTTTTCAATTTTTTCCAATATTTTTCACTTGTCATAGAGAAAGTCCTGAGACATGCGCCTGAACGTTAAAAGACTGTTCCATAATGTAATATTCTTGAATTTCTATCCATTCAGAGTTTGTTAATACATTCTTTGCTGAGGCATTCTTTGTTATTGCATTTTAACTAGCTGCTAGTTGTAATGTAGTAAATGGTACATTTCCGGAATATATAACTCTAGTTCTGAGGTGGTTATGGATTTGATCTCTGTTACCACATCTACCCAGTAAGCAGAAACATTGGGACACTCAAAAATGTGACTGTGAACTGCAGACATGTTACCACACATTCTCCAACATGATTCAGGTTTGTTACTTTGTGACTTTTTTTTCTGGGGGTTGTAAAAAAAAAACCTTGAAATATTTTTCCAGATGAATTCCTTCATGAGACCTGAGCTTGAGGTGGTGGAATGTGTCTTACATTTATTCAACGATTTATCTTCTGTAATTTGTATGTTAGCCTCTGTCTCCCATCTTGATTTAAAACTGTTTTAACTGTATTAAAACACCATCTCTTTTTGTATTCCTCTCACAAGACACGTTTGAGAATGAACACAGAGCATGTGTTCACAATAATTTCTAATACAACCTCATTTTTGAGACCAGCAAAACTGTCAGTGAGTGTCCGTGGCAAGAACGGATGGCTAAATGGATGTGAGCAAGAACTTATCGTGCGCCGGAAACTATCTGGGGTTACATAAAACGTATCTGATGCAAGCAGTATAAGAAAACATAGTAAGCCCTTACAGGCTCCATACACTCCAACACTGGGGTGTTTTGTATCGTCTCAAAACTTTTGTGGCCGGTGACCTTTAAAATAAACCACCGAAGAAAAAAAATGTTAGATTGATGATGCAGAATGATTTTACTGATTTCCGACAAAAGCCAGTTAGACCCTTCGTTCTTTTACACTAGTTGGATTATGCTAAAGATATCATATTATCATCAGATTTGGCAGCCTATGTCTAATTTGTTTTTAGGCCCAAAGAGTTCAGGACTTGTAGACATGGCCAGTGCCCTCTCCACCTGAAACCTGAATCATTACACTGCAAACCTCTGTCTGGCATTTGACACGTGTACAGCAAAAATAGAGAGGAGTGTGACGGGGGGGGCAAACCCTAAGCCAGGGACAAACATACATGTTCATTTTTTGGAAAGATTATTTGCCGTATTTACTGAGCTGAATCATTTGTTCATGTTGTGTTGTTGTCTTTTAGGCTCCAGGTCTCATTATTATCAACACTGGTAATGCTGTTAATCATCCACCAAAACCAGTCCTCCAGCCCCAGCCATATAATGCTTCTCTGAATGCAGTGACTAGTATCCCCACGGTCCTGGTCGTTAGCCCTACAACTTGTAATGCTGAACGGTCACCTGACACTCTCCAGGTCAAGTTGCCCATCACCAGTGTTTCCTGTTCAGCCACAAGTGAGCAAAACAAAATGAATGCTGGGCCTTCACAGATTGAGTCTGAATATCTTGGAGCGCAAGAGAATCGACAACAAGCCATGCCAGGACCAGCAAAGTGGACTACAGGAAGCACGGATGAAGACGCAGCTACCTGCCTCCCCACTCTGAAGCCCCCAGATAACCCATTGTCCAGCATCAACCTGCAACCCATTGAACCCCCTGGGCAAACTCCAACTTCCACTCTCAGTCCAATAAAAATCCCTTGTGACCAACTTCAGAACCCCACACATCTGATACAACCTCTCACCAAGATAGCACCTCTAAGTACCATGGTTCCACCGAAGCCCATCCCAGGTGAGTCAGATGAGGATTTTCTGAAGAGGAAACGGGAGTACTGGAGGGTAAAAAAGAAGGAGCAGAGAGCCAGGAAGGCCATTCGCGATAAGGGAAATACCCCAAGGAGAGCCTCCAACAACTGGAGGCCCATACTGCCTGCCCAGGATAAACAGACACAGGTGAGACCTGCACAGGTATATAAAACAACTTGTTTCATGGTTTGCAGTTACTGTCTTATTATAATATTTATATTAAATGATGAAGAATGCAGATTAGTCATAACGTGAGGAAGATGATTGTATTGATTTAAGCATCAAGTCTCGCTATTATCCTCAAAACCCACAAATAAGCTTTCATACAGAGTTAGAAAAACGGGGAGAAGACAGAGAAACGGAGACCAAACCATCACAAGATCATGATAATACAACATTCAGATTTATGTTTTCTAGTGAAAAATAAACTGGAACTAAGAATAATTTTTCTTCTTGCCTCAGAATGAGGGTTAGGCTTTAGGTTTTTTTGTGTTTTTTTTTTTTTTTTTTTACCACAGTAGCTCAGAATGGACAAACCAAACACTGAAGGGTCTTTCGTGTTTTATGTTATTAACAGCCACCGTAGGGTAGGGTGAGATGAGGGGTGTTCAGTTGGTTGCAATCTGCTACCTCATTGCTAGATTTGAATTGTTAGATGACACTAAATCCTTCACACTGGATCTTTAAATTAAACATCTATATGTTGTCATTTGGGGCACGCATCTAGGTAATGCGATCTCTCTGATGAAATCACATGATTATAATTTAGCTTTTTGTTTTCCATCAAATGACTTCTAAGAGATGGGAACCAACCATAAAGAGTCATCAAAGCACAACAAAGACAGCTACAAAGAGACAGAAACAGAAGAGTTCCACCTCTACCTGCTGCCTCTCAGCTTACCTCAGCATCACTTGACATCTTCATGTTGGTGGCAGATATTGTAGACTGTCATGCAGACTTTATTATACTGGTATGCTTATTTTATGCCTCATAATGTTCATTATGCTCATCAATGCATACAGCTGATGGTACTTTTAACACAGGAACTGGATAGGGCTCATTTTTGACAGTAGGTGTAAAAAGTAACCATTGGTCCATGTGTCATTTACTAAATTCCTCAGGTAATATACAGTCCTGCTCACCAGTATTGGCACCCCTTCATTTTTTGCATAACTTCTACAATATCTTCAGAAATAAATGGAGATGTACAAAATTTAATTTTTAATTGGAGGTCCAAAGTAATTTAACAAAGAAAATTGTTCAATTTACATATTGTAATTTCAAAAAAGAAACAGAAAAACAGCATGTGTCCAGCAATAATGGCACCCCTCTTATATTTGGTTGCGCACCCTGTGGCAGTGATGACAGCCTCCAAATGTTTCTTGTAGCCATCTATAAGCTTCTTGCACTTCTCAGCTGGTATTTTCTTTGGTAGGTTGGTAGGTTTCTTTTCCCCAATGCCAGATTTCAGTGCATGCCAAAGATTTTCAATCAGATCGAGATCAGGACTCATTGCTGGCCATTTAAAAACAATCAATTTTTTCCTTTTCAACCATTCCTGCTTTCTTTTGGATGTGCCTTTGGGTCCTTGTCTTGCTGGAGGACCCATGATATTCGTCTCAAACCAAGTTTTCTTACGCTGGGTAGGACATTTTGCTCTAAAATCTCTTGATAATTCTCTGATTTTATGATTCCTGTGATACGGTCAAGGCCTCCAGTACCAGATGCAGCAAAGCAGCCACATAGCATTATGGATCCTCCACCACACTTAACTGTTGGTAGGGTGTTCTTTTCCTTGGAGGCTTCATTGCACCATCTGTAAACAAACTGTAGATGTGCATTGCCAAAAAGCTCTATTTTTGTTTCATCTGTCCACAGAACATTTTCCCAGAAGGATTGTGGTTTGTCCAGGTACTCTTTGGCAAAGATTAGTTGTTCCTTTTTATGTCTTTTCCTCAGCAATGGTAATAATAATAATAATAATAATAATAATAATAATATAATAATAATACATTTAATTGATATAGCGCCTTTCAGGGTACCCAAGGTTACTTAACAAAGTGGAACAAACAAAACAAAGAATAAATGGAACACCTGTCAGTCAGCACGGAGGGAACAGCAGCACCACAGTCAGCACCGCAGTCAGCACCGCAGGGAATAGCACCGTCCGTATAAACAAACTTGAGTCTGGAGGCCCCGTGCACACAGCGGGGGCAACGCAATTGACCAAGAGATCCAATACCAACGATGGAGCCTGGGGTGAAGTGACAGCAGAGGTCTAGGAGCTCTTGCGCTCAACACCTGAAGACCCCGCCAGCAATGGCAGAGCAGCGACCCTCCAACATTGCTGCAAGCCGGGGGAGACCACAACAGCAGAGGAGAGCGACAAAGGAGCCAGGCGGTGAATAACCTTGAGATTGTGGTGGAGGGAGGACCAACGGAGCGTTGATGGACAGCCCACAGAGTATTGAGTACGTCGGCCTTTGCCCCTGTAGCCTTGTTTGGTTTAGTGTGTGGTGTATGGTACTTGTTAAAACCATGACCCCAGACTATTCCAGGTTGGCCTTAAGGTCTTTGGATGTTTGACGTGGTTTTTCCACCATTTGCACCAACCTTCGAAGACTTCTCTTTCCCCCATGTCCAGGGAGGTTCTTGACAGTTCCATGCTTGGCAAACTTCTAAATAACATTACGCACTCTTGAAACAGGGATGCCAAGGTCTTTGGAGATGGCCTTATACCCTTTGGAGGTCTTGTGTTTGCTAATATCGCACTTCTGATGTCCTCAGACGGCTCCTTTGTCTTCAACATTGTGACAAAGGAACGGGATAACAGATGGCTTTTTAAAACACGGAAGTCATCATTCATTGGCTAATTCATGTCACATGGGCGCAGACAATTTATCACAGGTGATTCTCATTTGTGATTTACCACAGGTGAGTCACAATGTGTTTCCATACTGATTTACAGCAAAGTGTGCCAATACCAGTGACACAGCAAGCTTTGAGTTTTTTCTATTTTTTCCTCCCATTGTTTATTGTTTTTTTTCGGCAGATATTCCACATTATGTACTTAAACTTCATGGGTGCCAATCATGGTGAGCAGGACTGTATGATATTGTTTGTTTGTTTGTTTGTTTGACAAGACAATATTTTTCCTCAAACTTTTTTCTCTCTCATAATCCCTGCAGGATTCTGGTCAGTGGGTGAGCTCCTCTGAGGAGTCAGAACATTTGATAAGGTTTGAAATGTGTTATTTGTTCCTTAAAGATTGTTCTGCTTCCAGCTCAATGTGGAATAATAACAAATATAACCGTTATTTCTCTTTCACAGCACTTCAGCAGACACCGACCTGGAATCCTTTACATATCCAGAATACACAGTGCCACTAGAAGGTGCAGTATCATCTATGCCATTTTAAACCCAATAGAAGGAATGATTGAATGGAAATATTGGCTCAAAACTTTACCCCTCTCCACTGTTTCTTCAGATGAGTCAGAGCTTCTGTTTGCTGGCTATGAGAATAACAATGGCGATGAAGGTCCTGTCTCAGACACTGTGTGGAGGAACCGCTACCTCATGGACTATGATCCACTCAACCAGCTGCTGGTGTGTATGGTGTGTGGGGAGCTGCAGTACTCACACAACCTGGATGGAGTGAGGGCCCACATTGACGAGGCCCACCCAGACACCCTCATGATGGACCCTGGGGAGAAACAGGGAATCCTGGAGGCCTGGGACGAGCAGGTATCCCAGCGAGAGCGCTTCTTCACCAGCCAGCTACAACAGCACAGCGGGGCGCTGGCAGGTACAGTATGATTGCAGAGAAGACAAGATAGCTGTTGAAGTATTGTTTCTACATATGGTGGCTCAAGAAGTGAACACAACGCCAGTATAAGTATAAAACACCAGGACCCAACAGTTGTGTTGCTGTAGTATTGGTCCGGAGGAAAATACAGCAACAACTACTGGACACATTGATCATGACGTTATTTTAAGTGCAACTGTGCAACCTTTGAAACAAGAAATAACACATTTTCCTCAATTGAGCAATGTGTAAGATATGGCTAGAATTTTAGTTTAAAAGCATTTTCAAAAATGAGCTACCATTGTAACCTTATCAACTGAGTGTGAAGAAACGACTACTGACGTTATGTCAAAGCCTTCTGAACTGTGTTGCAGAGACATCGCCTTCTGAAGTTACCATACTAATGTTGTTTCTGGGCTGTCTTCATCCAAGGTGTCGTCATGTAGTTTGGTGATAAAAGAATCTGTGGAGGCAAGGCTGGGTGGAATGATGGAGCAATCTTTATTGAAACAGACCTCAAGCCTGCGTCCGAACCAGTGCGGCCGCATCCAGTGTTCCCAATATCTGGCAAAGTTCTGCCTAAGGCTTTGCCCTCTGCTCTGCCAGAAATCCTCTCATGCCTTCTATCTAGAAAATCTACAACTAACCACCTAACCTTCTTTGCCTGTGCCGGCCTTTTTAAAGTCCCTTCGCCTTCCTACTTCTTCTAATGGGTCACTTAGGTGGATTGAGGGTCCATCTATCCAATAAGTGAAAGAGGGTTAAGCTTAATGAGTGATTAATGATTCCAGGGGCCCCTGGACATGTAAACCCAACACCGGCCACATTCCTTATCTCACACAAGGAGAAGCAACCTGTCAGACAGTTAAATCACAGCTCAGAATGTGTAGCTGTACAGACACATCACTAACCAGCTGGCCACGGCCCTTCCTGTGTCTTAATAGAAATATTTCCTGTAATACAACAACCGCAACAGGAGCTCTGATAGCCCCTGTAGCTTCAGCTGGGAGATGTAAAAGCTTAGTCTAATGAGTAAACCAAGTAGACTCAAAATGTGAAGAAAGGAATTATTTTTACACCTGTTCTCCTTAGTGAACAGAAAAATACAATCACACACTGTCTGAATCCTGACTACTATCATCGTACGTAAGAGGCCACTTGCTAACAGCAGCTCCTCAATACAAACAAAGATTGCTACAGCAAATAAATAGTGAGCAGCAGGTAGTGGCAATGCTACCCCCTATAACTATGGGGGCTACCTTTGATTTCTGACCATTTCTCACAAAGTTTAATTGATAAGCAGGATCGATACCTATGCTACTGCAACATTACATTCTAAAATGTCACAGATTAGCAGATGATTTACACAAAAGTAAACCAATAAGTAAACACACTTTAACCTTTTTTAAACCTGAATTAATTGAGAAGCCAATTTGTGCGAACACTTAGGCACAGTGCAACAATCTCTGAACACTGTTGCGTGTTCATCGTTTAAAGTTTATTCGCTGAGCAGTAGTTTTTATATTTACACGTCCAGCTGACTCAGCGCAGCATGATTCATATGGAGTGGTGTTTTGCAGTGCAGGTTCTAGCTGAGTTAACAAGTTTTGGTTACAGAAGTTAAATAGACCCACTCTGATGGTCCCCAGATCCTCCAGCCTTTCTTCCAGCACCACCATCAGATCTAAAAAAATCTAAGGGAACTTGCCATTGATTAATAGAGCACATTCATGCTCCCCAGGGACTGAACCCTTTTCATTTTGGAAACTCTGTGAGTTTTCTCCAGCACCACCATTCAGACCATTGTAGCGGAGCTGAATATTTTATTGTCTAATAGGCAAATGGCTGGGAAATTTGCTGAGCTCACCCAAGCTCTGAAAAGGGATTTTGAGCCCAGTGGTGCCTCAAAAGAGTGATATCTTCTTCTTAGTCTGTTTCATTTTTAGATTGTAGAAACATAAAAAAAAACATAGTTCTATGTAAAATAAAGCTAAATTGATTACCTGATCTCTTAAATTATCTCATCACCCTACAGACCCATCCACCCCTCAAACGCCTTAGCCTCAGACAAGGTACTCGTAGGACTAGCAGTCATCAGTATGTTGCTTGTCCCTCCAAGACTTTGCTGTTTTTTTTTTTTAATTTGCCAAACCTGTCTGACTTGTTTTGCAGAAGCACACAACAGAAACAGAATAAACTGAAGATCCCGGACCAGGAGACTAAACCCACACTTTATTTGTCTTGTTTATTTATTGTAATTTTTCATCAATTGTTCTACTGTCTAAGGAAGTCACCTTGAAAGAGAATGCTCTTTAGGGAACAATTGCCCTAAAAAGCAGCTATACCTCATTTACTACCAGGGCTGTAATGTGCTTTTATGAACTCAGCATGGACATTTTTACATAGAAGCTGCCACAACTGAGATTTTGCTGAGTTAGGCTCAAAGAAACCTGGACCTATCTCTGTAATAAACATGCAGATAAAATGTAGATGGAAATCATTTTCATGTTCTTGCTGTACCTCCTAAAATTGTCAGATATTTTCCCATTTGGCCATCTTAAACCTCAACAGTGAGAGTTTCCCACAGACTTAAATTCAAACTGAACTCTCTAAAACAGCGTTTACATCATCATACGCCCCAACTCGAGCTTCTCCAGCCCTATTTTGATCACCATTATACACAATTTTCTAAATCAAAAGAATGCAAAGCTTGTTAGCTTAGCTTAGTCCCCTAAAATATATTTAATTTATTCAGAAGGTGATGTGTACCATCGACCCGTTTCACAACTTTCTGTGAACCATTGCTCTTTTCTGGAGCAGCTTATAGAGAGAGCAATCACTATATATGTTCAACTATGAGAGCTTCTTCCATTTTGGACACTCCAACTATCGTTTAATGGTCAGCACTATCAAGACAGCCAATGATGCCAATATGCAGGTCAGAGTGTACCAAAGCACACATTTTCTTTGCCCCTGCAAGTGGATCTACTAATCATGCTGATAACATTCTAGAGCACTGATGTAAATACTGGTGTTTCCAGGCCTTTTATGTATGGAATGCTGAGGTCATGAATGGGGATGGCTAAACTGTTGTGTAACAGTAGTGCTAGTAGAAAAGAGCAAGCAAATACTCCATAATGTCTGTTACACTGCAATGTCAATCTAAAGTTTGCTAACATTAGCTCTCATACTGGTTAGTACTAGACCAAATAAGACCGGGTCACCAAAACCACTAAGTGTAGGTGACTGAGCTGAGATAAAGTGGGATTTATTGCTCATGAGTCCAGCTTTTAATTTTCTCGCTTAAAGACCAATAGTGTCATTAACTGCTTACCTTGTTCAGTGATAAGCCAATAGTGGGATATATCACTGCTTTCAAATGGAGAATTAATGTACATCATGTGTTGAACAATTCAACAAACTAATAAAATAGGTTTAAAGGACATTCAATTGCAATGCCAGGTCTTGAAGGATGTGTTCCCGTAGGTGTACCGTATCAGAGCTGAACAACAGCTGATGCATTGATATGATAGTTACAAGAAATTACACATGTACATTTAACCCCCTGATCAGCCAGCTACAAGAAAAGAAACTGTGTCTCTCACTCTCTCTCACACACACACACACACACACACACACACACACACACACACACACACACACACACACACACACACACACACACACACACACACACAGCACAAGGGTTTATACTAGTTAATTTATTAAATCTGACAGTTGCTGTCAGTTTTGTATAAAGTTTTTCTGCTCTATTGGCAGGCTTGCGTTCAGGTCAAAGACTGTTCTAGACCCTTGTTATTTACTGGATTATTGCATGGTTGTCTGGAACATTTTTTTGTATAAGGTACTGCACCATGCTGTTCTTCAAACCCTGAACCTTATATATACTCCTCAACGACAACCTTTTTTATTGAGACATTTTTTATACAGTAACTTTCTCACAATCTCCTGCAGTTCTTATCAGCTCCGCCATATAAAACATCAAACCATCTGCAATGTAAATACACAGAATACTAAAGTGTTTGAGATGCCAAACTCTTCTTTGACTGTGCTGTTTCACAATTTTTTGAGCAACTTTATTTATTATTTATTGCATTTCCTCTTATATAATGATAATTGATAATGCATTATTCATATCCGTAGATAGTTCCATGTTAGACAAAGATTCTCATCTGTGAGTATTGAGGATCCAAAGGCTTTCCTGCATGAGTAGTAAATGGATGAACACATATCAGAGATGAACTCTGGAATGCATTCCCATGCTTTTTGTATGATTTTCAATAAGAGAAAAATGCTGAAATAATCTTGAGCACAAATCTGTGGAGGTCAGTAATGCTTGGAGAAACTGCCTGCATATCTACAACACAGTGTAAATAGCTTGAAGAGACCAAGCTATTTTATCTTCGGAGAATGTAATTCTGATTTAATGACTTGTTTACCAGTTCAAAGGGAATGTTTAAATGCCTTTTCAGTAATAAACCTTTTCTACCTTTGACCTTACTCTTTGAGATCTTTATTTTTTACACAAATGTCAGTAAATGTCATTGTTTTCCATAAATGTCTTGTGTTGCCTGTCATATAGGAGGAAAGAAACCAGAAAATATTCACATCAAAGAAGCTGGAATCAGATAATTGACCTGGTTTTCATAAAAAGTTATTCAGATCAATTAATCAATTATTAAAATGATTAATTCAATTGTTGACAATTAACCAATCTCTAAGCCTCTAAGTGACATCACTGGAAGAAGTTTATCAGATTTCATGCAGGTTCCTTCCACAAAAAGCTTTATACTACTTTTTCACATATACAGTAGAACTTCCCAACACCTGTTCACACACTTAAATGTGTAAAACTGTTGGACCATATCCTCTATCCTTTAAGATTGCTAACTGTCCATCAATTGAAAGAGACAACAATAAAGAAACGCACATTTTTACTTTAATTTATTTGATTAGTGAACCTTACCAACATCATATAGAATCCTCCAGTTCTTCTTAACTGTTGTGTTACCTAGTTAAATGAGGCAGTACCTCACACTAGACACAGACGTGGATACTTCTACACCATCTGTATACAGTATGCCATCATATTTTTGTCAGTCTTTACCACACTGTCACACTGCTGTTCACTGTTTAATCCCCTGGCTTCTCTGCGGCTCGTCCTCCACTATGACCTCTGGTTCGTCTTCAGTCTGTCTCTCCTCTCTCTTGGTATCTCTGTCTGGGCTGTGGTGGCTTGACTCTCTGTCAGGCGCCCCCTGCAGCTCCTTGGGCCCAGTGTCCAGGCGGAACAGAGTGGGGACCTGACCCAGGATAGGGTTGTTCTGCTGGAGGCCAGAAATCCACTGGTTGAGGGTGGCCTGGTCTCCCCGGCCGGTCATACACATGGCATAGACTGGACCCTCATCCACTGGATACAAGACACACAAGAGCTGCGTTACACTATCTCGACATTTCCTGTGCTTTTATTCTCCTGAACACAATGAAAACTGACATGAACAAAGAACAATGACACTCAGTTTGACAGCTTCAGTGTAATATCTTACAGTCTTCCACACTGAAGCTCTCGTCATCCCCGAGGTCACGCTCCAAATCCAAATCTAGCTGCAGAGGATAGTCCAAACACCTTTCTGGATCATAGCGCTCCTCTACCTGTGGGGGAACACACAGATACAGCAGTTTGACCATCAGTTGGACACATTATTGACACTTAATTATCAAAATTGACAAATTATCAAAATTGATACAGCAGAAGAGATATCTCCTTTTTTATTCTGACATTCTTTCTTTTGAAAACCTGGTGCCTACACTACGCACAATGCAACTTAGTCACTCAGTAACATCACTGAAGGAAGTTTATCAGATACTATGCAGCTTCCTCTGGAGCCACAAAAGGCGTTATACTACTAAGGCAGTAGTAACTCCCTAAAACCTGTTAACATACTTTAATGTGTCAAATTGTTGGAGCTACCCTTTAAGCAAGAAACTTTTCTGCATCATTCTGAGGTCTGGAAGGGTACAACAGTGAGCAGCCCAGACCCAAAATACTGTGGATCATCAACTCACAGGATATGAGGACATCAGGACATTTTAAGTCAAGGCAGGAGTTAAGTTACCAAGAAAAAAAACATCCTTTCCTCCAAATTAACTAACTTACAATAATAAGCTGTTATTCATTTAGTAATAGATAATAGTGAGAGAGGGTTTTCCCACCTTCTCTTCAGGCGGTGTGGGGTCAGCTCTGAGGAGGTAGTAGTATACGTATGTTTTCCTCAGCCACAGAGGGAAGGGGCCCTCTACAAACACTGGCCTGCTCGGGTTATGCTTGGCCAGCAGCTCCATCTGGCTGGGGCTCTGGATACCTGGTGTCAACACAGGAAGAGAAGGAAACGGAGACAATGAGAGTTAGTCTGGATGTATATCTCTTTAAGAATGCAGTTTCCTGGTTTGTTACTGCTGTTTCTTTGGTTTCCTTTACAGTGAGGCCTAAAATCATCTACTGCCATCATGTACACAGAAAAGGACGACATTTTTTGTTGAATGTACTTAATCCCAGACTTCTCAAAAGATCATTTAAGCAATCCAGGACACAACTCTTGAAATTCCACCAGCAGTGGGGATCCTCTACACCACTCTAACACATTTAATAAACAGCTTCCTACCTACTACATGTGGAAGTGTGACCTCCTCTCCACTCTCTGTGATGTCTGTACAGGGCAGCTAGTGGGAAGAGCGGATTAAAAAGACATATTTTGTCAGAGACAGATTTTGTAACTGATGGCAATAAAGTTAAAAACATAATAAAACAAGTGCATCCTCATGTTCACAACAAAGCAGAGCAGTTAGTTAATTTCTCTCTGCTTGCTCTGTTTTAAATGTGGAGATCTGAGGTAGAACTGGAACTTCTAGGACATGTTCTATAAGGCAGAAAACCTTTAGGAAAACCAGAAATTTGTCTTAACTGACCCAATAACACAAACCAATAAAAATCCAGCCCTGCATGAACATGTGTGGTTACAGACAGGGATGGTACTTTTTCAAAACTAAATACAACAAACAAAGTTACCAAACGTAAACTGACCAACTTTTTCCAGAGCATTTTAACGGACATAATTTCCCAAAAGCCCAAGACTGTCACAGTTTACAGGTCACCAGACTGAGATGAAACCTAGAGGTGAGCCGTAATGGATATATCGTGCCAAAAGGCTGAATGTTTTTCAGACAGCGAAGATAACTAAAATTTTAAAAAGATTACATGAGAGCTCCACTGAAGTTTTGCATGCTAATAAATTAATCCTTGTTTAACTTTGTTAGAAATCCTGAGAGGTTCAAAAATGGATAACCTCAGAAGCACTTCCTCAGAATTACTCATGAAAAGAAATCCACTGCGCCAAGTTAGCTAACCAAATGTTGACTCCAGCTCTGCAGCAAAAGGTTGACTTTGCGCAAAAACGATCAAAGATAAAAATCCATCTGAACATCATAAATAAAGTAAATAAGATTATTTCCCTAAAGCTTTAAAGCGATTTCATGGAGGCAAATTACATGAGAACTGTTGTACCTGATAGACGGTGACGTTAGCGTCCAGGTCATTAGCGATGCGAGTCAGACTTAAGCGAGCCAAGTCCACTACATCTTCAGGCAGCTGCTGGGGGATGGGGAAGGGGTTTATATGTTTGAATTTGGGGAACCAGTACATGATCCGCTGGTACTTCCGTATGGGGTGGCTCTTCTCTCCAAAGATCTGGACCAGCAGGACTTTGGTCTCCATGTTGGGCATGACACCTGAAACACAATCATTTGAACTGAACATAGACAGATGCTGCTGTATTAAGAGTAAACTTGAGCATTTCACTGACATCTTGAGAGAATAAATCTTGATCTGTGCCGCTCTCTGTCTGGAATAACCTTCTCTAAATTCCAAAACATTCCAAGAATTCCATAACCAGACTGAATGCTGTAACAGCCACCCACCATAGTTCTCCATCTGCTCCAGTAACTGCACTCCACACTCCTGCTGTCGAGGGTAGTGGTTGAACATTCTCTGGATGAAGTTTCTGGGCACGAACACCTCTTTGGGAAAAACATCCAGCAGCTTGTTGTAGACGACCAGGTCTCTCTCCACGCCGAACTCCGGCATCTTCTTCAGAGCAGCGTAGATAAACTCCACATGGCCACGCCGTCTCACATCCCTCTTGATGAAGATGTCAACCACTCTGTTAAACGTGGCCTTGGTTTTGACCTCTTTGGCTACCTGCTCAAACAGGTCATCATAGGTGAGCAGAGACTTGTTCCTCTTCTTGTCATCCTCCTTGATGAACTCTGCAGGTCCTGGGCGACCCTTGGCACATGCTGGGCTGCCATGGAAACGCCTCAACACCTACAAGTGACAATTTATTAGGTCTCCATGGAGCTTTAAACTTTAGGAGCAGTACATTCTGGCACCTCTTTGTTTTAGCACTCAAAAGTAGGGATCGACTAATATGTTTTTTCAGGGTTGATACTGATACAGATATATGGTAATCAAGGAGACCAATAACTGAACTGACATACAGCAGCAGTAAAAATGTGTCAAAATGTTGAATAACCACTGATGGAATGTAAATTAGTTCAGGCACTGAACTTGCATACAACTCTGAAGTACTTTACTTGAGTATTTCCATTTTTTGCTCCTTTACACCTCCACTTCTCCACAAATATCTAATAACTTTATCTCCTAGTTACTGTACAGATTCATATTATTCAGTGTTGATAGGCTAATAATTGTGAGCGTTACCACACAGTGGTGCGGGGGGATACTTAATGAGACCACAGAGTGGTGACTACAGATAGAGGACGTCGCATCATAGCCATTGTAGCACATTTTTAAATAAATACATTTTATTGGCAGTTGGACACAAAAAACACAGATAATCAGAAAAATATCGGCCCGATTAATGGGTCTATCCCTATTCAAACTCACCGCTTTAAATGTGCTTACTATGAACTGTGCTGAGTTTCAAATGACAACAGTGAAGTGGGAGCACAATTGACTGCACTACTAGGTGCTATATTAAAATTGCGTAAGACTGTTTGTGCAAAAATAAAAACTCTAAAAACACACTTATATCAACCAACAGAATAACAAACAATGTAAAAAAAATAGAAATACACACTTTTATATAATGTATCTATTTTTATGAACTTAAAATAGCTTTAAAACGTATTTGAAATGGCTTTAAAATTTCAGAAAGCTTGTTACACCGTTTTCTTGGAGGCTTGGACTTTCGCGTGTTCTCAGATACCAAGACACGTGGGTTCTAATTGCAGGAATATTTTCAAACAGTGTGGCTGATTGGAAGTGTCTTAATAGTCTTTGGGCAACAATAAAGCTCGATGGCACAGATAATACTTGTTTGTAGGATCAGTTCACCCTTACTGGGGTTCTGTACATTGGATTGGATGAAAATGGTAAAAAATAATAGCTGCAATTTCATTGTGTGGCTTGGTCAGTGGGTTGAATGTGTCTGGAAATTAAGGCTCTTCAACATTCACTTATCATATTAGCTTTAATAGGGACCAACATTTTAGGCAGAGTCTAGATATTATGTATGGAGACTAAAGTTTACCTGGTGCTGGGTGTTATGTAGCAAATTGGGCTGACCAGAGGAGGCTGGCTGGAGAAGAGCGCCATACTGGGCTGCAGACCTGGCAGACCGGCTCACCAGACACTGCAGCTGGAGCAGGCAGCGGGCACACTTCATGGTAGAGTCATCACACTGACCTTCGGGAAACAGAACTGCAGTGGAATAATGAAGATGACATGCAAGATATCAGAAATAATAAGATCCATTCCTGAACCTGCCAGTTTGAGGCAGAATCTAAGGCACGCTGTTAAGACGGTTTACTCCGATAGTGACAAAACCCACCACAGTGTAGGCTATATTGTTATGAAAGGTGATTCTGATGACTGAAAAACGCTTGAATATTTGCTGTAATAAATTAAAGGTGCACTCTGTAGTTTAGATGAAGAAATGTCAATGAGAAGTGAAAGATCTTCATTGACTCTTTGTTTCATGACTGAATAAACCGAATGAACAAACTGACCTTAAAGGACAACACAAATTATTTTGTTTTACTATGTTTACCTGCCACCTTTCTAGCTCCAAACAGTGTTCTGAGACCTTATTTTCTTCTGAGAACAGCTTATTTGCTGTAAAAAAATAAAAATAAAAATAAAAAATACACATTTCTGAGTTTTTTTCTTACACATATTAAACCTTAATAATACTGTAAATATTCAAATTCTCAGTTTGAATTTCTTCTACAAAAGTACACAGGGTCGCCCTAAGTTAAAAATGAAAAATGTTTGATGATTTGTGTAAGCCGACGTGAAGGGAGATTCCGCTTTATTCATTAACGTCCTTCAGTGAACTTCTGCTGCCAATACACATTTTCCAAAAGGTAAGAAAACATTAAAGTTACACATTTTTCTACGAGGTTTCGCACATAACGGAGGTCTATCAGGACAAAGCGTCAGAAACATTATTATCAAGAAGTGATATTCTGTAATACATAACTCATGTAAATATATGACACTCATAGCTATATATATATCCTTTTTCAATACCCACCATTTACTCTGAACGTACGAAGAAATAAGTCTCCTTCAGAGATCACTCTCCATGGACGCCTCCATGTTGAAAAGCCGGCTGAACAACATCCTGGTTCCACACACATTAGCCTCCCCCCAACAACAATTTACCTAAGGATCCCCCCCCGTAACCCCTTGATCTGTCCAGTAAATTAACTTCTTAATTATTTAATTATTTAGTATATTCCTCTACAACTGAGCCTGTCGTAAACGTATTTGATGCCTGTTTTTGCCGTACATATTAAGTGGGTTAGTTGGGGGTTAGCACAAAGAAAAAGAGGAGCGCACTGGGATGTTTTAAAATAAATGTATTCAAAGGAAAGTGTGAAGTGGAAGTTGAACATAAAATAAGATTAAGATTTAACTTCAGAGGTCGTGTTTTGTAGTCGGCACTGATATCTAGGACCCGAGTGCACTACACATCCCCTGCCGCGTGCTGGCGACAGACGCCTTCCGGACAGACAGTCCCCGCTTTTATGTGCGTGACTCTGAGGTGCAGCCTGCTACTGCTAGTGTGAAACTGCGTTACGCTGGTACACGACATCTAGATCCGCTTTACTGAGTCATAGTGACTGACGACAAGACCTGTTGTGGAGAGTTTCTAATGATGCAACTTTGATGAAACTTTTGACAATCAGAAAGCATCTCTCCGTGGTCCCTTCCAGCCTGTCAAGGTACCCACAATGGCGTACGAGGCTTCCGGAGAGCACTTTCAATCTTTCGCTTATCGATGCGTTTATTTTTATTTTTAAAGTTGTTGTTTCGTTTAATTTTATCCCTGTAATTACAGTAATTACACACTACCGTTTAATTTCCACGTGATCTTGGAATTAAATTGTATAACAAATAAAACCACAATGCGCTTTATTTACAGGAAAACTGTTCACGTTTCCGGTGTTGTTGTTGCTCACCCTGACCGTTTGACACAGTCCCAGTGTGTGACTGCTGACACTCCTCTCAGCATGGAAAACACACCTCAGCGCAGCATTTACCTCTAGAAAAACTCCACGCAACTTCAACTTCTCATTATGGATTCCTCTACAAACAGTTTAGGTGAGTAACGTTAAGCAACGAGAACCGTCCTTTGTATTATTGTGCTATGATTTTTCTTCTTCTTTTTCACCAACAACATAAGCATTGTGGAAACTAGACCGTGTGTTCGGATAAATGGCTTTCACGTCGTTGCGGAGGGAACACTTCTCCAAACTGCTTTAAAAAGTGTCAGTAATTGTTTTATTTTTCGGTTAAACACACAAACTCCGGGAAGCGTGTTTTACAGCATTTTACCTGTAAAATGCCTAGCTTCGTTCGGCGTCCATGTGAACATGCCTGCACAGATTTATTAAATTAAATCAATGAAGTTTGGCGGTTTGGCAGCGCTCGCTGCAGCACACCTTGGTTTATTTAGTTGGGTGAGGACAGCAGGACCAACAAAAACAGGCGGAATCTTGTAAATGTTGACATTTTAAGGAAGTTATGGTACGTGTGCTACACAGAATTAAACAACGTTTCTGCTTGTACGGTCTCACACGTTACGTGTTATGAATTAACTGTGAAAAAACTTCTTTTTCAACCCAGATGCATTTCTCGATGCAAGCTGACAGCAGCACTCGTGTAACTATATAGGTGTGTACGAGCTGCTGCAGATCCTTAAGTGTCGGTGAACAGCTGCTGCTCACATTTTGTGATGCTGGCTGGTTTCGGTTTTAGCTCGTGATGGGTTAATGTGAGCCTCGCTACAGCTGTCTTTATTTTGGAACGCGGGGTCAAATCAGATTTGAGGTGTGACTGTAGCTCTGTCCCGAGGTCCTCCATCCTCCATCCGCCTTTTGGTTGGGGCTGATGTGAGCTGGCAGCCGAGTTTGTAAACTTTAGAAAACTTTCAATACTGTTAAAATGACCGATTTTTAAATGGAGTGTTGCGTTACTAACGGTTGAGGTCCTGTTTGTATGTGTTCGAACCCCCAGCACAGCCGTCAGGACAATTAGGGAAACCTAGTTAAAAAACGGGTCCACATAACGTTCTGCTCCATATGATCTTTAAAGAGACTACAGTGTTTATGCACGAGCAGCCGACTGTATTTAATAGAAAAAAATAAATAAATGAGTGTACACAAGTTTCTCCAAGTCAAGTTGACTTGTAGCAAAGCAAGCAACAGTCCTGAGTATTTCAGATGCTCTGCCGCCACAGTGCCAATTGTGTAACAGGAGCTGTAACACTGTGGCACAATGCTTCTTTTGTTGAACATCTGTAGGCCCCGTTGTCCCACCTTGTGTGCTGATGTTGTGTTTGCTTGTCTTGTAAAATGGCGGGCGGCAAAGGCACTGGGGAACAGTAAATATCACTTAGGGATTCTCGCCAGCATCTGTGGGCTCAATGCTGAGTGTTAAACACAGTGTGGAGGCTGCCACTCTTCCCTTCACTCGTCTCAGCAAAGGCCTCTGTCTTTGATGCTAATTAACATGGGCCGATGCTTCATAATGAAGGTGATTTGATAACTGAAATGCTGATGTGGGTGTACTGAGGCCATGCAGCTGCCTTACACATCTGCTACTGTCTGTGTCTCACCGTCAGCTGACTGTCTTGCACTGTATGATGGGTCAGGTGATGTGAACTACTCTCAGTTGTGGTTATAGTGCTCTGATAACAAGCAAGCTCAATCAATAACCAATATTTTGATCCACCCATATTGTCTAAGATGTATGATATGGAAAGGTTTTCTGCAGTTGTAGGAGCAAAAGGTCAAGCTTGTAAGACCCAATCTGTTGAATGTCAAGGCTTTAATAAACAAAATTATTTATGTCAGACATGGTGATATGGCACATTTATAAAATACAAATCTATGCAGCATCAAAATATGATTAACTGTCACATGGCTATTTCATGCAATGAATTGTGTTCCAATGTTATTGCACTTTATGTGTTACATCAGACAAAACTCCTAAACCACAAAATCAACCACCACTAGTTTTAGCTGTAATGATAATTCACAACCGACATGTTTATGCGTTGCAAAGCTGATGTCAGCTTATACTCATATTGTCTTTGTATACTGGTACTTGACTAGTTTTAGTGGATGCTTTAAATATACATTAGTCATTTAAATATTTCTATCATTATTGACCAATTTTGGTGAGTGAGAAAATGTTGCATCATCATCTCCACTGTCTGTGGTGGCCTGTAATGGACATACACATATGAAGTGCTTGAGGAGATTACAGGAGGCATGGAAGGCAAAGTTCATACAAATGAAAGGTGAGCTGGAACATGTACAAAATTACAATGAGGCAACAAACTACACCTGTCAGCCATTGTGCATTTAAAGGGTACCTCCACCAATTTAACACATTAAAGTGTGTTAACAGATTTTGGAGTTCTACTGCATATGTGAAAAGTATTTTGTGGCTCCAGAGGAAGCTGTAAGCAACTTGATAAATTTCTTCCAATAATTAAACTCAGTGGCAAAGTTGCATTGTGGGTAATGTAGGCACCACATATCATCCAATGTCTAACATTACACTTCTGTAACACTGTTGGACTCATTATGAAGAGTTCAAAAAGAAATGATCTAAATGGATACAACAGAAGAGATATCACTTTTTTATTCCACACATTTTTCTTCCTTTTCACATCTTGGTGCCCACAGTACTCACTGAATGAATTCAATGGATGCGGCCTATCAGATTACATGCAGCTTCCTCTGCAACCACGAAAGACTTTATATTACTTTTTCACGCATACTGTAGTACTCCTCAACACCTGTAAACACACTTTAATGTGTCAAATTGCCCGGGTTACCCTTTAAAGGAGCACTCTGTAGTTTAGGTGAAGAAATGTTAACGTGAAGAGAAAGATGTTCATTGGCTGATTTTTTTTTCTGCCTAAACAAACTAAATAAACAAACTCACTATGTTTTCATGACTGAATAAACAGAGTAAACACACTGACCTTAAAGGACAACACAATTTATACTGTTTTACTTTGTTTGTATGTGGCAGACCCTGCCACCTTTCATGCTTCAAATAGTGTTATGGGACCTTATTTTCCTCTAAGAACAGCTTATTTATTCACTTGGATATAAAATACAAGTTTCCGAGATTGTATCATGTGAACATTTGAATTTGAATTTTGGATCCAAAACCTCATAGTGCCCCTTTAATGTATATCAATGTAAACTGTATTTGAAAGGTATTCTGCAAGTATAGCAACAAGAGTGGAAGAAACAGCACATCTGATTGCTCATGAGAGGTGTCAGCAGTGTCTGGCATTCACTGTGTTCAGCGTTTCTTTTCACTTCTTGCAGAAGTTAAAGTATGGACTGACATGTATTTGTTCTTGGATGGTCTCTTCAAGTGGTTGAGGGATGCATGCTTTTGTTGTTCTTTACACCCACATAAATAATTATCTGTAAAAGCAGAAGGCTAGACTGCATCACTTCCTGTGAGCCAGAGAGACTTTTCCTAGAAAAGAACTACATCTACCAGACACTGAAGCTAAAAACAGAAAGCTTCACTTCCTGTGAACCAGAGAGACTTTTCCTCGAAAAGAACTACATCTACAAGACATTGAAACTGTGTCCTATTTGTAAACTAATATGTTTACATATACTGAATGTGCTGATTACTGTTTCTAGTTTGAGTGAGTAGTGCTTTTCACACTCACATTAAATGACAAAAAAGGTCTTTGAAAATGGCAGCATGCATACGAACCTTCTCTATAATCAATGTAAAAAAAAAAATGTGTTGATAGATCCTTTTTTCACAGGCTGCAAAGAAGAAATTGAGTAGCTGCTCATAGCTGAATCAAAACAGAGAAAATGACTGAATCTTAGCCAAACACTTTTTTGTTCTGCTCCTCGCAAACAACATAGCGGAAACAGTTAACCCTAGCAGTGTCCCAGTTCCATAAAACATAGTTGCATTATTTATGGTTTTATACTGAGATTTAATGATTCGATATATTTGCCAAATGTCAGGCCAGTGAAACTTCACCGACATTAAGCAAAATGTTTTTTCTAAAATATTTAATCTCATTTTTGGTTTTGTTTAGTTCCTAATGTTTTCATGAAGTTGCATTGTTTTTTGTTTGTTTGTTTCATCAACATCTGCAGTTTCTCAGGATGTTATGCAGCTGTGTGTAGCTTCTCTGTTTCCTTTTTGCATTGCATTATGTGACAACACTGTCCATCAACAGCACACTGAAAAAACATGGGGAATTAGTATGCATGCAGATTTTTTTTAGTGTACTTCAAGCCTAATTTCAGTGTATAGTAACTGAAGTGACAGCCTGATTGCCAAAACATTCACCTAAACTGTTAACTTAATGTGTCAAATGTAATCACTTTGATAATGTTTATAACTAAAACTCAGAACTTTTTCATTGTAAATAATACATTTGGGACACAGTGCCAGTTGTGCAGAGATCAGCAGGAAGTTGCATCAGCAGATGGCAGCTATTTCAGTGTTTTTCCCAGAATGTTGTAACACTGCCTCTGTTCAGAAGAGCAGACATGTTGTTTTGCAAGAGTCTGGAGGTACATAATCGCTGTTCTGTCTCTTAAAACTCTCCTGGTAACTGTGTCTGTAGCATTTAGTATCAAAAACTGACGAGTACAGAAAGCTGGCATCATGTTCTGGTCAGATTCACAATTCTTTTTAGTGTTTTTCTGTCATCTGACAAGTTGACAGAACCTAGTTTAAAGACAAAATGTGCCAGTCTCACTGAATGATTCAGACATTCTTTGAGTGTTTTTTAATTTATTTTCTTGAATGAAAAGGGGCTTTGTAGAATTACATGTTTGAACATGTTTGTAACCCTGGTATTGTATTAGCACTAGTACCCAGCCTTAGTCTCTTTGAATGAAGTTCCTTTTGAACTTCTCAGCTGCTGCCAGACATATAAGTTAGGGCTGGGCAATATAGCCGAGGGCAATATTGTCATCGCAGCAGCTGCAAAGTGTCGATAAAGATAAAATGTGTCACAACATACCATTGTCAATGAAGCTGTATGGTGCTACACAAGATTCCTGGCCTACAGGTCATATTCTGAGCTCATAGGGGAACATGCTTTTTCCGTACCAACCCCAGCAAAAATCATGTTGTCATAATTAAAGAAAATGAACAGCAAAAATAAGCATTCACAGTAAAGGGTAATTCTGGTATTTTTAAACTTTGGCCCTATATTTACATGTTTTGGTGTGTAAATGATTCATACCTACAAAATGTTTTGCAGTTGTTCCAGTAGAACTCCTCAGCTGGTGATCCTTTTTGGGCAACTCTGACTGTGAAACTGGTGTCGCTTTTATCTGACAGGCTTTGGTTGTTATTGTAAGTATCTGACCACATTACAGAAATGATTCCAACCGAGACACCTTTTTGTTAAATAATAAGATCCTTTTTGAAACCAGTAACATAAGTCTCATTCAAGAAGAAATCTCACTCCCAAATCTTGCTAAGTGAATTGGTAATGTTGTTGCCTCATCTCGATTGTCAAAGTCAGTTATATATTCTGCAGTAACTTTGAAAATAAGTTCTTGCTGGCAGTTCCTCTTGACTCCTAACTCCTCTCTCCCATTCATACTTCCACTGTTGTCGTCTTGCGTCTCACCTCTTGCGACACTTCTACTTACACAAGACTTATGTTACTGAGAAGAAAAAAGATCTCACTATTTAGCAAAAAAGTCTCACTCTGTAGGGATGGTTTCTGTAATGTTGTCAGACACTTTGAATTACAACCTCAGCCTGTCAGTGGCACAAGCAAACATTTATAGTGGATGTGACATTGAAGGTCATAGTTGCCCCTAAGGATTATGCTGCAATGATGCATCTGTCAGCTGAGGAGATGTACTGCACCCATCCGAAAACTTAAGGTGTAGTATGAAGTATGAATCATTTACACACCAAAACATGTAAATATAGGGCCAAAGTTACCAGAATGCCAGAATTCCTCTTTAAACTTTGATTTTGCAATTGCAATCGATCAAAAATAATCATAATGTAATATATTTTGAATTTTGTTCAGCTCTGATATAAATCAGAAAAAAATAAAAACAACTGATTGTGGCCAATAAATGGTTAAATCTCCTGTTAATAATCTCTATAAACCTCATCAATCCTCACTCAGTGAGATCATCGTGCTGCAGAGATTTATTTTTCCATCAGCAGTCAGCAGACAAGCTTGCTGATTTGTTATCTGTGTGCAGAACAAGCTTGGTCTTGCAAATGTTTGCAAGTGTCGGCTTCAGCCAGATATAACAGTCAAATCTGCGACAGTATGTCAACCTGCAGCCAGCACTATAAACTAGCATACTGTACCATCTCCTATGGCTTTTTGACAGTTTTTTATAGACTCTTTTATCCTCTAAGACAGTCGTGCATTTAGCAGGCATACCACTTAGTCTGACTGTTAATCTCTGTACTTGATAATCTATATAAAGTTTGACTGCTACTGGTGATGAACAGTTGATGAAAAGGTTTAGTGTAGCTAAAAGGAGAATCGATTGTTGAGCCTTTATGTAGAGCAGAAATCAAAATCTTTGGCTTACAGAAAGTGTCTCCATCGACCATGGCTGCATCATCTGGATTGGAGGTCTGCAAAATATTTTTGTGTTCCCCTGCGCCTTCTACACAATTTCATTTCTTTGAATTTAACTTTATTAGGAAAATACTAGAGCTGCAAATAATAATTATTTTCATTATTTCATTAATTTGAAGATTACTGTCACGATTTATCAATTAATCTTAAAATTTAATTTGAAAATTTAAAAAAAAAGCAACAAAACCTCACATGTCAGTGAGAACCACACAATGTCTTTGTGACATTTTTGGTTGAAAAAATAACTGAAACAAATAGGCAGTTATAAAAAATAATTGGCAATCAATGTTCTTTCAGTTAATCGACTAATCACTGTAGCTCTAGAAGTTTAGTGGGTAAACTAGATTTTGACACAGGGCTGTTGGGAAGCAGCAACATCTGTCACCAGGGAGCCAGACTTCAGATGTGTGAGAGATAGAAATAAAA
The DNA here is from genome assembly GCA_963678695.2 of Diplodus puntazzo. Taxonomy (NCBI): domain Eukaryota; kingdom Metazoa; phylum Chordata; class Actinopteri; order Spariformes; family Sparidae; genus Diplodus; species Diplodus puntazzo. The sequence continues at coordinate 11,503,153 of OZ023170.1, read as the reverse complement.
AGGTTTAGGTACTTGAGAGAGACAGAATGTGCTAAAATTTGAAATGATCCTACAGTTAGAGAGATTGTATAGTGTTGTAAGAGTGGACCATCTTCACTCACAAACTAACTTTGACACAGAACACTTTAACTAACAGCCAGGTTTAATTTTAGCCTGTCATCAAGTTACTCACAGAATTAACTTTAATTGGTGACAGCTGATATGAGCTGCTGCCGATGATGTTTGTCATTTTAACCAGTGAAAGTTACAGTCAGCAACAGCTAAAAATGAGAAGCTGCTAGCTGAATGCTTGCCGATGATAAATGGTGGTGGATTTTGGATTTTATTGCCCACTCTGGAGGCAGTGAACCAACCAGTAACATTGACATATCACCTCATAAAGTCGTTAACAAACATTTGTCCATTTACAGATCCAGGAAATTACACATCAACATTAATATTTGGAGTTGTGTTTGTATCAACCTGGTCAATCTAAATTCAATATCCAGTTAATCTCCGTTTAGCTCTGTTTTGGTCTCTACCAACTCCTGAAAAAAAACTGTATTTAGCTACTTAATGCTGCACTATATTCATACACTAGTCTCTGTCTGCTGTTTTATGCTGAGCAGGTAGAACAGTGGGTTTGTCAGAGCAGCTACTACTGAAACGATGCTGTTGACAGCTGGCTGTGGGCTGGAGAACTTAAACTATAATCTAAGAAATAATGAAAGGCTCTGTAGCGCTACAGAGTTGTTGATAATTTAGGTTTGTCTTTACATTACACCAAGCCATTTGATCCATCATCGATAGAATAGTTAACTCAAAAGTTGAAATTCAGCCATTATCTCCAACCCCCATGCTGATGGACAGTCAGGTTAGTCAGGTTAGTCAGTCTTCACAGTCCACAAAATAATTTGCAGCAAAACGACATTACAGAATTGTCCTAAACAACTGAAGTTAAAAAAAGGGGGGGGGAATAACATTTAAGATCAATTTGGGATCTTGGGGCTTCTGGAGACTTGTATGGACTCATTTTATGTTTTCTTTCCCCAAGTCCACAGCTACTTCAGTTGTTTAGGAGAATGTTGCAATGCTGTTTTGCTGTGAAGCTCCAGAAATGTTTTGTGGACCATGAAACTTCACCAGACTTTCCATCCACATGTGGGGAGAAGACATGACTGAATTTGAAATGTTTGGGAGAATTTGTTTCTCAGTGTAAAAAATCTAATTGATGCATCTTAAAATTAAGGACTTGCAGTGGATGTCTGTGTTGCTGTGTCCTTCATTTGCTGTTTACAATGAATAATAGCTACGCTGTCGTACAACTCAGCCATGCAAGTGGTGCAGTTTGACTCTCGTGCAGCGGGGGAAGAGAAAGTGTTTCTCAGAGATGATGCTGATTTCTGTTTCAGTTCTCAGATAGTACCTCAGACACTAGTGCAGAGGCGTACAGGATGTTGAGCGGTGGCGAAGCATGAAAATCAACGAAGAGAACAAACGGCGTCTGTGGGTGCTTGAGGTCATTATGCAGCACCCTTGGGTGAGAGGTAGAGAGAATGAGTGGGTGGACACTGTGAAAATATGTTACATGTGACTGTCAACCAAGTGCTGCAGGAGATACATTTACCTTTTTGAATTGGCATATTTCAGCACACATTACATAGAAAGAAAGTATCTTTCGTGTTTATAAAAATAAAGTGATATTTGGAGAAGGGGCAGTACCCTGGATTACAAACAGAATAACTGGAGATGAAAAGAAAAACTGGAACACATACTATGCTAATTATATCTGCTGCTTCCACTTTACTTCTGGCTTTAATCAAGCTGGATGAAAGGGAAGTTTTTGTAAACTCGTAAATCAACCAGTTGGACAAGAAAGACTGTGTAGCTGTGCACAGAGACTCAACAAAAGACTCTGATCAGTCCCAGAGTTTGTGGTTGTGCAGCTGTCAGGCAGCCAACCTCCCACAAGACCTGGAATGACCCTGCCTTTCAGAAAAGTGAAAATCAAACAGAGGATTTGTATTCCCAGCTTTGGAATCAAATTCTCCTGCTTTCTCTTTTTTTAGGATCTTATGATATTTGTGCCTTTTAGTCGGAATTCCATCAAACTCTCTGAGGCCTTGCACTCACTTGTTGGAAGTGTGATTCACCAGCAAAATATTTTTTCTGGTGAATTGATCTGATTCATTTTCCTTCATAACATTAACCATGAATTAAGATTTTTTTTACAAGGTGATTGGAATTCAAAAGTCCCATTAAACCTGTAACCTAACCCCTTTAAGTTCATTGCTGCCAGAGCTAGACTAAAATTGTCATTTACTTCAAATGAATATTGGTTCCAAATGGCAATCTATGGCTCAAGCTACTACTGAGCTAGTCGAAAAAGAACGGCAGAGAAAGTGCAGCCAAACTTTCCCATTATGAACATACTAGCTTGACAGCAGTGACTACTGTCACTAGCCATGTTGGTTCACGTTTATTATGATAATGTTAAGTGTTTTCTTACAGGTGAGTGAGACATGAGACAGTTGGTTATGTTAGCAATGACAATGATGTGCTGTGCTCACAGTAAACAGCCCCTGAGTATGTTGTTCAGCAGCTAAACCAGTAGCTCAAAGCACAGAGCCTCAAGCCAAAGAACAAGTGATCTACAGCAGCAGCAACAGTCTCATTCAGCTGCTAACTTTAGCACAAAACACACACCTTCAGCAAAGACAAGCAACTGTCTGAACAGGCAGCCTTTTCACACCAAGGCATGTTTGTTAGAGATGATCCAATAGCATGTTTTCCTTCCTGATACAGATTCTCATACCTGGACATTGGGTATTGGCCGATACCCAGTACCGATCCAATACCAGTGCATGTTTTAAAAAAAGAAGATTTTCTATAAATACTACTGGCCCTGTATGAATGTGATATGATTGCTATTATTGTTGTTTGGCCTGACTCAGGTAAAACCTTGCACAGAATGATTGCCATACAACACTTTTATTATCAATTTTGACTGTCAGTCATAACCCAAAAATAACAAATAAATTTTTTTTGGCCTTTCATCGGCTTTATTGATGGAACAGCTGAAGATAGATAGGAAAAAGGATGAGAGAGAGAAGGGGAGTAACACGCGGCAAAGGGCCCCAGGCCAGGACTTGAACCTGGGGCCTCTACTAACTGAGCTAAACAGCGCCTCAAAAAAAACATTTTTTTAAGAGAAGAGTTTAAAACAGTAGTGCAACAACAAAATAAATAAATCTAGGAATAAATAATTCCCTTAAAACTTAATCACGGAACTCGTTTGCTTGCAGCACGAGACTTTGAAGGGCAAATGTTGATGGAGATACTGTCTCCACCCAGTGTGCAGACTCAGCAGAGTCATGGGGCACAAATGAGGTCCAGATATCAGTAGTAAAGCTTTCAGTTTCAGTTTGGGGAAAGCAGTTTTGTTATGTTCTTTCGCGTGATGTGTCTTCAAATTCTTTATTAGGTTGCTGTGTTGAAAATTGAAATTACAGCCCTGCATACTGAACATGTTGCCTGTTTATTGTGTTATTGCCAAATAGCTGACATGTTGTTTGACTTGCGTGAAATCAACTTCTGCTCTAAAAACAGTAGTTGCCAGGGCCAGCACAGCACAAATTCCCATGTTCGCTTTTAGAGCAGCAAAGAAGAATTGTTTTCCGGTGTGAAACGTTAAACAAAGCTAACTGAGCTAACTGGGAAGTATCAGGGTCCCGTTTCTAAATTTCGTGGTATATTGGATCGGTGCATAGACTCACTAACTTGCTGATGCCGATAACGGCATTTTTGTGTTGGAGGCATAACCAATACTGGTATTAGAGTCGGAACAGCTCTAATGTTTGTGATAGCTATATGTTGCCCTTGAGCCAGAGAACAGAGCCGCTGTCGCAATAACAGCCTTGTTGAGCAGCTAACCCAGTTACCCAGCACACACCTACAGCAGTAAGTCTAGCTTTTTCAGACTGAAGTCAATCATGTCGCTTGTTTTTCATGTGTTTGTTTGATGGTGGCATTAAAAAAAGTGGTCTCTTTTTTTCCCCCGAAATATCTTTATTGTCAAGTTCTTGTCAAGTGTGTGTGTGTGTGTGTGTGTGTGTGTGTGTGTGTGTGTGTGTGTGTGTGTGTGTGTGTGTGTGTGTGTGTGTGTGTGTGTGTGTGTGTGTGTGTGTGTGTGCCTTAAATATCTCTGCAGATCAGGATCAGACTGACCTGAGATTTTCAACATGGCTGCTGCGTGGTTTAAGGGTGTGCAACGTTAGATTTGTTTGGACTACAATGATACCGTTAATGAATTATTTCATAAATGATTTACGAATTCTGCTAGCATTGTCAACCATAGCCACCATAGCCACATGCGCACCAGAGCCAGTCACTGCAGAGCCCACCCCAGAACCCCACCTCCTGAGTCGATGGACGCGCCAGTGCGTCCTAATCACATGACCATTTTAAGATGACGTAGCAGCGAGACGCAGCCTCAGTGAGTCTCGGTTCCGATGTATGTGCTGGTGAGGCCTTCTATATATATACCAGTTTTTTAAATCATGTTGATAGGCCAAGTAAAACGGGACTTGATACTTGATGATAAATAATGTCCGCCACACTTTTTCGCGAACATTGCCGTTACGTTTGCTGTGCGTTTGGTGCAGGAAGAAACGGTCAAAATGGGCTTTTCTCATGAAAGTGTCCGCCAGCAGGAAGTGTTTGCAAGCAAAAAAACCTGTGCTACTCACTTTCCTATTGATGGAAAAAGGCACCACACCAACCAATCACGAAATTATATGGCAAAGCACGTGATTTGGTTGCTGAGGAACAGGGGGAAGTTGCAGGAGGGACGTTGGCGAAAGAGTGACAGCGACAGTGATGGTGATAGAGACAGTGATAGCGAGTTTTGAGAGTTGAGAGATTTGTGACATTTAGCGTGTTTGGAGTGTATAGGTAGTGTGTTATGTAGTGTTTGTTGTAGTGTGTTAAGTGTGAGTCAAAACTCACACTAAAACTCACACTCACAAAAAAGCTGAGAGAGACCTGAGCCTGAGGCATTGCCTGCATTTATATGTAAATAGTTACATATAACTTTGTAAATTTCAAACACTTGTGCACAAATTTCACAAACAACAATTTATATTTGCATTATAAGTAATAAAATGGTTCGTTAAACATATTTGTGGTTTTCACAGTAAAAAATCTAACTTTTTCCTGCTCTGATTTTATGTTTTTTTGTGATTTTAGGTCCATTGTGTTAGTACAGTATATCAAAATGAAAAAATAACTGTACAGTCACACATGTGAGGTTGTGCTGAAAATAATGACACCAAGCAAGGCGAGGTAAATAGTTTTTAAGGTGAAATATAATAGCAAAATCAAAAAAAGTCAAAAACGGCCAATTATACCCTGGAATATCGAATTTCACAACAAACCTAAATATCCCTGACGTCCCACGTTCAAACACAGCCTCATTTGGCCATCCATGAAAAAGCTACTTAACCTCCCACTTTTCCATAGGAATACATGCTTCCTACGGGCAATGCACTAGTTAACCTAAATGGGCGTAAATTGAGACAGTACAGGCATATCACCTATATGTTTGTGTGCAGTGTGCCAAACTGAGATTGTATTTTAAGAAAGGGATTTTTGTTATGTCTCTTCTTTGCCCTGATGTCTGAAGAGTATAAATACAAATGTAGTGGTAGATTTGGGGTGGAATTGTTAATTTCATGTCTGAAAAACTCCAGAACATTTGATTAATTTCATCAAATTTGGAATGGAAAAAATTATATCCTCTGCAAATAAGGAAATGTGATCATCCTTCCCCCAAATTTTGATCACTGATACTCCTGTATGTGCTCTTAAGGCCATGGCTAGAGGTTAAATTGCTATCGTGAATAACAGAAGGGGCAGAGGGCAACCCTGTTTAGGGGATCTCTGTTGGCTAAAGACAGGAAATTACGCATGCATGCAGATTTAACATAGTAGACAGCTCTTATTTGGTCTTCTTTGGTCTTGAGATTGTTTCTTGATGTGTTTATTAGACTAAAAAAGCTAAGACAGCTTATTGAACGTAGTGACAAGCTGTGAACACACATCTCCCAACTGGCCAGCGAGAGCTACAGGGCTGTCGCTGCTGGTGTGGTCAGGCAAATGTGTTTCAAGGTGTGGCTCTGGAGGGAGGGTGGGATTTTTTTCGGTTAGACACTTTGAGATTTTAGCTTCCTCTTCCTGGCTTCTCATATCTCATCAGAATTTTGTGGTAAGATAGAATAAAAAAAAAAAAAAGTAAACCTTGGACAAAAGTGGCAGTATTTGCAGCTTAATATTTGACCATTTTTGGTCAATTGCAAAACAATTACAAACATCAAGTATTTAAGACCAAAGAAGACCAAATAAGAGTTGTCTACGATGTTAAATCTGCATGCATGCGTAATTTCCTGTCAGTTCTTCTACATGTTTGTACTTTTTGGGCAGGAATGTTGGACTCCACCGCCTCCAGTGGAAAGTAGCACATAGAGAAGCATTTATAGGACTTGAAAACATTGAATTGCCAATCAAAAATGCCAAAAGGATGACATAATGAGCAATTTTCATATTTTCCCCATGTTAACACAGTAGTTGTATGATCTGATGAAGTCTGAATATTAACCAGAATTCAAGTAGAGTTGCTGTGAATTTAATGTGGATCAAATTCCCTTTTCCCCTGAGCTGTTGCCAAACAGCAATGAGTCACCCGTACTCTGGCTTGTAACTGAAAAAAATGAATGCTCAGAGTAGAGTGGGAAAGCTATCATGCATGCAGATGTGTGGTGTGTGTGTGTGTGTGTGTGTGTGTGTGTGTGTGTGTGTGTGTGTGTTTGGGTAGATGCTGGTATGCTGCACCAAATGAAATGGCTATGTTGTCGGTAAATTGTGTGTTTGACTTGCAGTTTGACCTGCACAGCAGTTTGCAAACTGTATTAAATCTGTATTGTCACTGATAAATGAAAAGTGACTGATGACAGGAAGACCTTTATCTTTTCATGCATTTAAATAATTGTTTTAGAGCGGTTGTGACTGCATTTGACAACTTTCATTTCAAATGGTGTAATTGTCAGACCATTTTGTTTGTTTGGTGTTCTCTATCCTCTAGTTTTGTTTCATCAAGGGAACAACACAACATGGCTCTATAGTTGGCACCTGTTGCACTTGACTTGTTGAACTCGTGATGTATTGTGAACCACTTGACGTTCCTGGAACTTTCACATTTGGTGGTGAAGTAAATTTGCATCATAGCTTTGCGTGGAGCACAACATTAGTGAACTGGACCTGCAAAATCACAACCCCAACCTATATCAAAGATGTTTTTGACTGACGCCTCAAGTGGACTACAAACCAGCAACTGAGTTCTGTGTGCCTCACATCCTGCACTTCTCACATTCAACACCAGCAGGCCATGGTCATTTGCCTGCATTCATGTATGTTTGACCATAATCTTAAAGTGATAGTTGGGGTCTTTTGATGTGGGGTTGAATGAGGTACTTATCCGAGTCAGTGTATTACCTGCGTCAGCTCTCCCCCTGTGTGGAGAAGCAGTGTGTCACACTGACGGGGAGGCTGAGCCACCTAAAAGAAGGCACACACAAAAAACGATATATCCACTTAAGTGTACACTATATTTCGAACATTTTAGGAGCTCTACATTGCTGTCAGACAGTCCTTTCCATTGGCACTACATACCCTCCTGTACGCTGTGTAACTGCACATTGGCGCTATGGCATTAAAAGAGAGACCACATGGGTACTGAAAGAACTGATTGGATTCTTGTGTTTTCTCCTCCATGTTTTTGATGCTGGTGGTTTGTTGAGAGTGAAGTTAAAGACTCCTGGTTGCTATAAAATTTACTGAGTTCATTCATTCTCCCAAGGGGTTGAAACCAGTAGGCAATATGAGGGGGGATGCTGTCCCCCTTGTTAGCAAAATTACCAAAAAGCATTCCCCTTGTTAACCTGCCATCACTCTCCATCCGCTAGTAGCAGATAGTGTGTTACAAATCACAAGTGGCCGCGATCAGCTCCGAGGCACTGTGGAGTCAAGCTGGGCACGGCTGCTTTGTGATTCGGCTGCCTGGTTTATTTTTGACGAAAGCCGCAACAAGCTGCACAGAGCAGATCGCGCCAACAGGAAGTCAGAGACACAGGAACAGCATCGAGTATCTGCCCAATTTTCAAAATAAACACCCTGTGCAGACTCCCAGATCAACAAAGTCGGGCAGGCGAAAGGCTCAGCTTCTATAACATTCCCGCTATGAATCTTGTTCTCTTTATACATTCATGGTATGATGCCGTGCGTAGGGCAGAATAAAACCTGTATTTAGGTTTGTTGTGAAATTCGATATTCCAGGGTATAATTGGCCGTTTTTGACTATTTTTGATTTTACCATTATATTTCATCTTAAAAACTATTTACCTTGCCTTGTTTGGTGTCATTATTTTCAGCACAACCTCACATGTTTGACTGTACAGTTACTTTTTCATTTTGACACACTATATTAACACAATGGACCCAAAATCACAAAAAAACTTAAAATCCGAGTAGGAAAAAGTTAGATTTTTTACTGTGAAAACCACAAATATGTTTGATGAACCATTTTTCTTACTTATAATACAAATATAAATTGTTGTTTGCTAAATTTGTGCATAAGTGTTTGAAATTGACAAAGTTACATGTAACTATTTACATTTAAATGCAGGCAATGCCTCAGGCTCAGGCCTGGCTCAGGCCTCCCTCAGCTCTCCTGCCTGCTCCACATTCAGCAGTCTCCTCATTGTTTTGACTCACAAAACAAAGAAATGACTCCACTACACACTAAACAGACTACACCAAACACTACATAACACCCTAACTATACACTCAAAACACGCTTATATGTCACAAATCTCTCAACTCTCAAAACAAGCTATCACTATCGTTGTCTCTATCACGTCACTGTCTTTTACTCTTCTGCTGCCGTCCCTCCCACAACTCCCCCTGCTCCCTGCTTGCGGACACTTTCGTGAGAGAAGCCCGTTTTCACTGTTTCTTCCTGCACCAAACGCGCAGCAAACGTGAGCACAATGTTCGCGAAAAAGCATGGTGGACATTATTTATCATACGTCCGGTTTTACTTGGCCTATCAACAAGATGTATAAACTGTAAAAACTCCTGAGACTCACGGAGGCTGCGTCTTGCTGCTACGTCATCTTAAAGTGGTCACGTGATTTGGACGCACGAGCATCCACAGATTCCTATTCCAGTTTGTTGTCCTTGCGTATCCGAATCTCCTCAGACCCGAACAGACTCTGTCCGGACTCGTTCAGTCTCATTAATCCACAACAGTCAGTTTAGATGCACAGAACAGGATGAACCGCTGGCAAAATCCCAGTCCAGCTCCGCCGCTGCAGGTATAAATCCGCTTGTTTCTTAAGGTATGTCGTGGGGGTGGGCTCTGCAGTGATTGGCTCTGGTGCGCACGTGGCTACGGTGGCTATGGTTGACAATGCTAGCGGAATTCGTAAAGCATTTATGAAATAATTTATCAACGGTATCATTGTAGTCCAAACAAATCCGATGTTGCACACCCTTAAACCATGCAGCAACCATGTTGAAAAATCTCAGGTCAGTCTGATCCTGATCTGCAGAGATATTTGAGGCACACACACAGACACACAGACACGCATAGATTCCTTGCTTTTATGGAGATGTTAAAGTTTTTTCAGACATTAGTTTTTTCTGACAGTTTAATAATAGTAAGTTTGCTATTTATGTTCTAAAACTAAAATGTTACTTTTTGTGTTAGTGTGTTTGTCCAGAACATGGTGGCTTATGTTGTGTTGGTAATTGTCATTTTTGTGCAGGTTTATAGTTTAACCATTAGTGAGGAAGCTGTTACATTTCCTGACACCAGCTGTTTTATCTCCCGTTGAAACGCACCCTGCTGGAGTGACTTTCTCAATTCTGTATTTGTAGTTTTTAAATATCAGGTCTTCATGTCGGACAATATATATGCTAATACTGATATATCTGTGATAGGCTAATATTGGCCGATAAAATCGGACTACAAATAAGTCGGTCGGGCTCTACTATTTTGCACAATGTTCATTGTGTGTCCTTCAAGGAATTTAGATGGTTAAAAATTCCAAGGGGTCATGTAACTTAAAATAACCGTGCTTGAAATGTATTGTGGGAAGCATGAGAAAAGCCTGCCTGAATAAACTCAGTCCACCACATACAATTTAAAGGTGTATTACTTTGATTCAGTTATAAAAAGTCAGTTGCAGTTGGTAGAGAAGGAAGATAACTGGATAAAATGGAATTGTAGACTTAGAAATATCACAGTTATGGTTAAGGTGTCCTGCAGCAATGTCCTTTGGGAGGTGTACATAGGTGTGTCGGGGCAGGGTGGTGCTCCCATTGGGCCACCCCAAGACTGTGGCTGGGTGGGTGTTGTCTGTTAGTGTCAGTTCACTGATGTAACTGATGGTCTGTAGATGGTACCAGTGATGTTCTGGGTATAGCTAAGCCTGTGAATATAGCCACATCGTCAGGATGTCTTTTTGTTTCCATGCCACTCAGGTGTGGTTACCATATATATATATATATATATATATATATATATATATATATATATATATATATATATATATATATATATATATATATATATATATATATAATATATATATATATATATATATATATATATATATATATATATATATATATATATGCAACCAGTGGTCATATATGCAACCGGTGCTCATATATGGTAGTAACAATTATAAATATTGTCCATGTTTCACCAAACTTTTTTTAACATTTAGGTCAAGGTGTCAGAAGACATCTGCAACAGCACACAACACAGTCTGAAAGTCATATTTATAGTCTACTGACTATTAAAAGAACTGTCGCTCACTGAATGTCCTAACATGCACTTTGTCAGAAAGAGCACAGACTATGAAAAGATTAGACATTTGAGATAGGAAAGAGACCCTTAAATATTCTACTTCACTTTAGACATTGCAGTGTTGGCCCTTCAAAATTCCTTATTTATATACACATTACCACTTCTACTACCAGTAAAACCACAATATAAAACACTCTATTCATCTAGTCCATGTATAAAACCAGCCTACTAAGTACAGGATCCCAGTGCCAAAAACAGATCCTCTTTTACAGCAGGAGTGGGTGTGGTGCCACCAGACTGCCAGTCATGGCCTCAGCAGAAATACTAAACGGACTCTTTTAAAAAGAAACTTTTTCCCAAGATAGACTGCACAGAAACAGATCTCAAAAGCATGTCAATCCGCTGCACTATGTGTTGACTAAAATCAAAGTGCTCGTAGTGCTCACTGTTATTGTTGAAGGCCTACATTTATTGGCGGTTTGGTATTTATGTTTTTTGAGTGTGAGTTGCAAATGGACAGAGTCTTGTTGGGGACAGTTAATAGGTTTTTACCCTCAGGCTTAATTCCCCAATAAACAGTGCCTTTGGAGGAGAACACAAACTTCCTGTTTGGTGTACATTCCTGTGAGAATTAACTAGATGTAGACGCTGTGATGCCGTGTCCGGATATTTCCAGCTGCCATGACTAAGCACGATGGCAAAAATGTTCCAGTTAGGTTACATGTCAACAGTGAATCTCAGTCAGGGTTTCTCCCTGAAAAATGGTTCGGCCCCATCCACCACTTTATGTGATCACTTATACAACTGGTAAAATCGAACAAGGGGTACATGTTGCTCCGATGAGGAGGCTGGCTACATGGAGCACTTATTGGAACAGTGGCACTGGCATCCTGGCTCCAGCTAAATCTACAGCTGTCCACTGCAGATGGTCTATCCATAACCTAGTATAAATTAGTTAAATATTACCATTTAATGCCAGTACATTCATTATAATTTCATATAATGGTGTACTGATGTACTGATAGTAAAATATCAATTCAAATCCAAAATCCCATCATGTTTCAAAACTGCCACCATCATCCCAATGCCAAAGAAACCTCAAATCACATAACTCAATGACTAACAGCCCATCGCACTCACTCCTATTGAATGATGAAGTGCTTTGAAAGGCTGGTAAAGGAGCACATCACCTCCAGACTCACTGCCACGTTTGACCCCTTCCAGTTTGCCTACTGGCCAAACCGCTCCACTGAGGATGCCATCTCCACCGCTCTTCACTTGAGCCTTGCACACCTGGAGGAGAAGAACACCCATTTTTGGATGCTGTTCCTGGATTTCAGTTCAGCGTTTAATGCCATCATTCCACACATCTGGTACACAAACTGAGACCCCTGGGCTTCAGCATCCCCCTGTACAATTGGCTGCTAGACCTCGTCACTGAAAGACCACAGTCAGTGCAGGTCGGTCAGAATACCTCCAGTGTCATCACCTTCAGCACAGGCTCCTCTCAAGGCTGTGTCCTTAGCCCCCTGCTTTTTACTCTGATGACTCACGACTGCGTCCCAAGGGTCACCACCAACCACATTGTGAACATTGCGGACGACACAACAGTGGTGGGCCTCATCAGAACCTGGCTTACAGGGAGGAGGTGGAGCAGCTGGTGGCCTGGTGTAGCAAAAACAACTTCATCCTGAAAAAACCAAAGAGATCATTGTTGACTTCAGAAAGGAGCAGCCCAGCCACGCTCCACTTCTCATCAATAATACGGCTGTGGAGGTGGTCAGCAGCACCAAGTTACTGGGGGTGCACATCACAGACAACCCCACCTGGTCTGGGAACACTGTGGCAGTGGTCAAAAAGGCACAGCAATGTCTGCACTTTCTGCGAAGGATGACCAGAGCCCTCCTACCCCCCCCCAGCTTCCACATTTGGTGTGGAAGCTGCAAAACCTCTGACTGGAGAAATGTGAGGAGAGTGGTGAGGACAGCGGAGAAGATCATTGGGACTTCTCTCCCCTCCATTCAGGACATTGCTCCCAAGTGCTGCATGTCCCGAGCTGGGAATATTATCAGAGACTCCCCCCACCCTCACCATGGACTGTTTGCTGTGCTGGCCTCTGGAAAGAGGTTCTGCAGCATTCGGTGCAAGACCACAACGCTCTGTAACAGCTTTTTCCTGCATGTCATCAGACTGCTGAACTCTAAGTTGTTGTTTATTCTGGATACCTTTTTTCCTCAAAGTATTTGCATTACCTAACTCACTTTCACTAATTTGCACTTTCAATAGGTTTCTGTTTTTGATATTTATTATTCTTATTGTGGTATTTTTCTAATATAATTTAATATTTTAATCCTATGCTAAGCCCCTGAAGCAAAATTTCTTTCTGTGTTCACATGTTGCACACTGAATGACAATAAAGTCTCTCTAAAGTCTAAAGTCTAATTCTAGTTGGACAATTCAGCAGTTAAATACACAACTTGCAAGTGGCACCTAACAACTCTGTAAGGACATTCCCACACAGAGTTTAAAAGCCTGCATCTCCCCTCCAGTTAGTCAGAACGGAGGATGCCTCTTGGATGAGAGGTGGAAAATCTTTAAAACTTAAAATTACCATGACCTGGATGACTGAGAGCTTTCACCGACATACACAACTTGCAGTTTTGACTTTTTAGTTTTTGTTCCTTCATTAGATTTAACTGCAAGAGAAATCGTCTCCAATGGTCGATCTCGAATTTGTCTACTATCAGCTATAGTTGTTTTTAAAGCTGGGCATGTTCCAATCATCAAATCATCAATCAAAGGTACTCGATATAGCTAAAACATGGGCCAGCCAAACCCCAACTTTGCTTGTCTTATCCTCATTAATGGGATACATGTGTATATATAAGGCTGATCATAGCCATCAACTACTAATCCTTGACCATCATGACATTTTAATTCAAAAGGCTCCCCACCAGAAAGCACAATTAAGTGGCATAGTATGTGGGAGACTCCAAGGTCAACCAGAAGAAGGTTCTTTGGTCTGAGGAGACCAAAATTGAGCTTTTTAACCATCAGACTAGATAGTATGTTTGGCTGTTCATGCCTAATCCCCATGCAGCCTGACGGAGCTTGAGCAGTTTGCAAGGAATCATTTTGCAGTGTCCAGATAAGCAAGTCTGATTTAAACCTCTCCACACTGACTCAGTGCTGTGATTGAGGCCAAAGGTGCATCTACTCAATAATAAAACTCAATAAAAAACTCAATAAAACCTCTTACTAACATTTTCAAATGCCTTTTTCAAATAGTGAAATTATGCACCCCGAGCAACTGTTATTTGTTTTCTTGGCCTGTCTTAAACGTACAATATTTCCTGTCTTTTATCGTGCTGTGGTAGATGGACGGTGACAAGTCTTTATGCGTTTACACTGGAGCCAGCTGTTGATAGTGACACCTCAGAGCCTACTTTCTTTTCAGCAGTACTGTTATGCAAACGTGTATAATGAAGCTTCAGCTGATGAGAACTTCACAGTTTGTTTTATTAAAGAGTTCTATTTGGTTTTAAAGAAAGAAAAGTAAGGATTTTGTATTGAAATTTCACTGCGGCTCTGATGCGCCTCTGGAGGTAGTTTTAGAGGCGCAGCAGAGGCGAACCATACCTGTGTGAATGGATAAGCCTGCGCGGAGATGTTGATCTGATTGTGTTTTTATAGATTTTTTTAGGTGGGCCTTGTTTTAGGTGGTCAAAATTCGCTTTGCATCTGGACTCCATTCACTGCAGCACAAAGCTGTGCGTCTGGGCTGGAGCGGCTATCTGCTTCTCCAAACTGAGGCTGCGCTCATCGGCAATTATGGTAGGGAACAGGCAACCAGTAAGAAAGGTTTGAAAAAGTTTCTGTTTATGTGATTTTACCAGTTTGGCAGATCTGTTCCAGTTTTACTTTGCTTTGAATGCAAACTCTTCCTCCATATTTAGCTGTTGTATTAGAAATGTGCATATACAGGATAATGTAAATTTCAACATTTTTGTTATATAGAGATGTGGATGGTATTAGCTGAAATAGAATGGAATCTAATCCCATCTTTACTGACTTCTGCCCTGCTCCTCATTTACACCTATGCCCATCGAGAAAGAACCTCCCCGACCCTCACCTCTGATGGCCTTACCTGCTTCAGCCCTCTCGCTTCTGAAGATGTTCACACACTATTTATGTCTAACTCTGCCACCACCTGTTCCCTTGACCTGATTCCCTACATCCTTTTCCAAGAAATCTCACACGACACATTGCCATTCCTCACCACCCTGATCAACTCCTCCCTCAATTCAGGCGTTATATCAGCTCCTTTCAAGACAGCCACAGTAAAGCCATTCCTTTTTTTCTTCTTTTTTTTGGCCCACCACCACCCCTCCTCTTCGGAGGACAACTTTATCTTTATTCAAGCATAGGTATCCAACAACAGAACAAAAAAAAAGGTTTTAGCAGCTCCGAAACCCACTCACCATAGCGCAAACAAACAAAATGAAACAAAATAAGAAAAATGACAACAAATAAACAAAAAAAAGTTTAACAAACTGGATCAGACAGACAGACAGACAGACAGACAGACAGACAGACAGACAAGGACAAGAACAAGCAATTGCATAGCATAAAGCCATTCCTAAAGAAACCCACCCTAGACTCAGCTGACATCTGAAACTACAGACCTGTATCTTTTCTTTCATTCCTCTCTAAAACCTTGGAATGCGCCATCTACAACCAACCCTCCTCCTATCTTTTACAAAACAACCTCTCTGACCCAATTAGTCAGGCTTCGGGACTGCTCACTCCACTGAAACAACCCTCCTCACAGTGACTAGTCATTCTCTTTGACCTATCTTCTGCGTTTGACACAGTCAGCCACCAAATCCTCCTCTCCACTCTGGCTGAACTTGGCATTGCTGACTCTTCTCTAACTTGGTTCACATCATACCTGACAAATCGCACCTTTCATGTCATATGGAATGGCTCCTTGTCCAAACCCTGCTTTCTGGAAACTGGTGTTCCCCAAGGCTCAGTACTAGGACCACTTCTGTTTTCACTGTACACTAGATCACTAGGCTATGCACTCATATCACATGGATTCTCTTACCACTTTTATGCAGACGACGCCCAACTGTTCCCCTCTTTTCCCCCATCGTCTGACCCCCAAGTTGCAACACGCATCTCAGAATTTCTGGCAGAAATCTCCACTTGGACAACTGCCCATCACCTCAAGCTCAACCTTCATAAAACTAAACTCCTCTTCATGGAGGACTAACCTTGCATGTATCTGTCCGTCACTGTCAAGAACATCACAGTATCGCCTTCATCGACTGCAAGGGACCTGGGAGTAATCTTATCCTGCACCCCCAACATCACAATGTTTCTGGTTTTTTTTTCATTCTTACTTTATCGATGGTGAAAAGTTGTGGTTTCTTTCTTGTCAGAAAATTTACTTATTGTAAGTCGCTTTGGACAAAAGCTAAATGCCCTAAATGTAAATGTACATTTCTGAATGCTAACAAGGCTAGCTTGATTACTGTCAGTGCTAGCAAGGGCTATGTTGGTTGTTTACATTCATTATGATAATATTAGGTGTTTACTTGCAGGTGAATGAGACATGAGGTAGCTTCTTATTGTTAGATATTGTGATGAAAATAATGCAATGGTACACTTTTTCCCACTGCACCTGCTCATGAGGAATCCGATAGTGGCATTCGGTAGTTGTCGGACAGTGCGTGTTCATGGTTTGGGAGTAGTGGCTTTGGGGAGAGGCCTGAGTGCAAGGGCAGGGTTTACTGGCTTGATACTTTCAAAATCTAGCCTGGGCTTGACAGTTTTTCCAGCTTACCGATCCCAGCTTTAACTTCCTGAATTACCTGAATTGTTTGAGTTATTAGAGGACTCCATTACTTGCAGGAAGCTGCCGAGTGAGGAAATCTTTTGTCAGGACCTTCAAAGGTACAACATGTAACTTCTGCTGCTAGGGGGCTCTCTATCAAAACAAAGGAATTTGAGGGAGTCCTGAGTGGAGGGATGGGCTACAGATTCTGCATTATAGCCAGATCCTCTTGAGGATAAACACCTGCAGTCATTTCAGATTTCGCTCTGATCCGGCTCAGAGATTGCTTTTAAACTTTTCGGATTTAATAGAGGATTATTTTCACTCAGTTAATGATGTCTGCCAACTTGAGCTGGAGTGGAAATGCACATTATTTTAGATAAAATATTACTGAGAGGAGTGGGGAGAGAAGCAGAGTCTTTCCTGAGTAGGCCACTAATTCCACAGAGTTGTCCTGAATTTAACCACCATCTTAAGGCTGATGTACAGTTAAGTAAACTGGCTGTTTAGGGCAGATGCTCACTACATGAGTAATGCAAAGCGACACAGATTTTTCTGCTGTCAAAATCACTTCACTGCTCATGAAAATCTATCTGATGGGACTCAGGCGTAAATGTCCACAGATGAGGTAATGTTCAGTTATGTTTTATTCAACTTAGATTTCGGTCTAGTTCTTAATGCTTAGTGAAACGTACCATTAGGTTAAGTAATCTTGTGGGTTTCAACATTGTAGGATTCACATTTTGGATAATGGAAGTACACAACTCAACACATTATATAAAAAAGGTGTTGTTTTCAGATATTTTGATGGAAAATGCAGCAAATACCCAATGTTCAAGGACTGAGATTGAGACCAGGGCCTTCATTAGGATATATTGGTGACAGTAGACAGTCGATGGGAGAACTGGGAATGTCAGAGGACGTGGTAAGCCTCTTTGACCCCTGGGCCACAACACACCCTCCAAAATGGTTAAGTTTAAGAATGTACAGAATATTCTCATACAGTTATCATCAGCTTCTATATAAAATGTAAAATAAAACCAACAAAAACAGACAGCTCCCAACCACAACTATTTTAAATTATCTACGACTGTGAGAACATGGTTTCTGATTTGTGTTGAAGTTCATCTGGATTTCAAGAGGGAAACTTGTTTATTTACTAATGATGTGGGGTCCTCCTCTCTGACTGATGAAGGCTCTATGTACCCTCAGAACCAGGAGGCAGGAGGCCTGCAGAAGGAGTTAGCTTTTAGCATGTGTTTCTGTTTTTCTCAGCCTTTTCCATCCACGTTTCAACAGCAGCCTCACAAAAGGAAGGTTGGAATGTTATAATTGTTTATCATCAGGTAGTGTTTATCCTCAGCCAAACACTACACTAAGAGAAAAGTTTTAAAGCATAAACGTGAAAAACAAGGTTACATCTTGGAAAAACAATACTAGTCCTGCCATGACCATTAAGTTTTAAAGGGATAGTCTGGTTTTTTTGAAGTGGGGTCATATAAAGTACATATCTAGAGTCGGTCTGTTCCCTACCGTAATTGCCGATCAGCGCAGCCTCAGTTTGGAGAAGCAGATAGCCGCTCCAGCCCAGATGCACAGCTTTGTACTGCAGTGAACGGAGTCCCGATGCAAAGAGAATTTCAACCACCTAAAACAAGACCCACCTAAAAAAATCTATATCAGTTCAAGTGTACGTTGTATAGAGAAAATTCACACTGCTTTACATCGCCGTCAGACCGCCCTTTCTTTTGGCACTAGATTTTCTCAACCGTAGAACCTCCATGTCCCTACGCATTAGCGCAACAGGTGATCTGCGAGCAGCAAAATACAGTGCGAGGCCCAGTTGTGCTAATGCGTAGGGATATGGAGGTTCTGGAGTGGCTATCTGCTTCTCCAAACTGAGGCTGTGCTGATCTGCAATTACAGTAGGGAACAGACCGACTATAGATATGTACTTTATATAACCCCACTTCAAAAAACCCAAACTATCCCTTTAAGGCAACCAGTAGGAAGGGTTTGAAAACGTTTCTGTTTATGTGATTCTACCAGTTTGGTAGATCTGTTCAGGTTTTATTTTGCTTTGAATGCAAACTCTTTCTCCATATTTAACTGTTGTATTAGAAATGTGTATATACAGGATAATGTAAATTTAAACATTTTTGTTATATAGAGATATGGATAGTATTAGCTGAAATAAAACAGAATCTGATCCCATCTTTACTGAATTCTGCCTTGTTTACAGTCTGATAACTAAACAGATCCTTCATTCAGCAAAATAAAAAGAAATTTCCCACAAAGCAACATTACATGACCAAACAATAGCAACGTAGTAACTGGTTGTGTCTTTGGCAACTTATAGGAGGAAAAAAAGATTGCAGTTATACGTGGAGAAGTGTCTGACATCCTTTCTGTCCTACAGATTCTTCGTAACATTTCTGCCTGAAAAAGCAGTGTCTGTCCACGGCAAAAAACTTTAACTCACCAAGCGTTTGTCTCCGTCCACTTTTGTGTTGTTGTTTTGCTGTCTCGAAAAAAATCACTGTGGCGGTCACTCCTCCCAACCGAAACTTCAGTGAGCTTTCCCCCAGAAAACGGCATCCCTCCCCACGAGGGAGAGAGTCAGACAGGGTCCTGTTTACTGATGGCAATTATGTAATTATGTCATTAAGAGCGGAAAACATCTTTTTGTCACTTTCCAGGATGCATGGTGGGTTAGTATCTCAATCACAAGACATTATAACAGCATCCATATGATTATAAGCAGTGAGCGGGTACATGCTTAGATTAACAGGTAGACATGGGGGAAACATGTTGAAAAAAACACACAGATGTCAACATCATGACGTGTACCATCACACCTCTTTTGGATATGCAGCGCTGGCTTGCTGTATGAATTGACAAACTGGTGTGGTGTTCTTGAGATTATCAAACATAATCAAAGAAAAATCAATCAACAAAAATTCTGTTCCCGATCACTAATCATTTCCAGTCAGTTTTTTTTTTCTTCAACAATTCCTGCACAAATGTTTCACATTAAAAGCTGTGGAATTGGCATAATCTTTACTTTTTCTGCAAGGCATAGTTGAGGTTAGTGAGATTAGAAGCTGGGAAGAACAATCCAAACTTTGAATGTATTCAACTGACAAATCCCCTTCCCTCAGTCCTCCCTCCAAAGTCACTCCTCCAAAACGTAAAGTGTGGAATGCCTGATTACACCAGCACTGTCCTGCCCGCCACACACACGCAAACTTTTTTTCTAAGCCCCAAGATCTGCTGGATCTGTATCACACAATCCAGACCTTAAATAGACGATTGGGTATCAGCCACCAAAAAAAAGATCATTGGTCATGTATCAGTATCCAGTATTGTCAGATACCTTGAATTTAGGCGGCACTGTTGGTTTTGTTTGGCGTATATATGTAGAACCAGCTGCTGGTAAGTTGTAAATTACTGTCTCTGGTCAGACTGGAAATTCCCAATAAGTTGATTGTGTCACTTCATCAACACTTCCTTCTTGCTGCACTGGCCAGTGGCCAGAGGTTTCTGTGCAGGCTGTTATTCCTATAGATCAGGGAGGAAGTGTGAACTCTCTGAAGGGAACCTGTAGAAACATCAAACTATTCAGGTCAGGGGAGATTCAGAACGGTTATATGAGCAGTCTCACATTGTGGATGTTCATGCTGGTTTAATTTTCTAATCTTTTTATGTCTACGTCAGTATATTAGCTTAGCTTTATTTGATGGAAACACATTCTGAAACACACCTCATTATGTAACTCTTATTTCATATTTATGTTACTGATCTCTTTTAAATATTTTAGATTATTGTTAAGTTCACAAACTCATAGCATGTACTTTTTGTCATTTGTGAAACTTAGTTTTCATATTTTTTCAGAACAACATATCCCTGACAAATTGGTGTTTTTGTGTGTGTTTAATTGTTTAAAGAATAAACAATGCAGCAGAAGCAGGGTAAGTCCCTGTCTTTGGCTGTTCCTGCTTAGAGTTTGCATGCCACCACTTTGCTGTTTGTAGCAGTAAGCTGCTTGATAAAGGTGTCTTATTCTTCATACTCAGGGATCACACTGTTAAGTTCTTTTCTAACAACCAAATCTTTATGATGAGAGAAAAATGGGAGTTGTGTTACTTTCATTCTCTGCAGTGTAAACATAGCCAGAGAAACATTTGACCTTAACTCATCAATGGAAAGAGGTTTGATGGCTCCATGTCACAACTAAGAACCAGTTGATAAAGAGGCTCACTGTATTTCATTCTCTTTTTATTGTTCTAAAGAATAATCAGTGTGCAGGATTTCCAAGCAGACCCTAATCACTGAAGGAACGTTCCTCAACTGCCAAGTGGGATCAGGTCCAAGTATTTTGCAACAGCAGTGATGATAAAATGCCTGTTTCAGTGAAACTGTTACACCAAAGAGAAATGTCTTAAAGGTGAATCATAACCCTGATGTGCCAAAACCTCCATGAGGCCTCCGGCTGCTTTTACATCACTCAGTTGGCAAAGGCACCCACATCTCCTGGTGTCGGCAGTCATCATGCAGCGAGCAGCTACCAGCTTTCATATTTGTTTATAAAGGTATTAAACTCCAAAATAGGAGGATTTTCCCATACTACAACACTTTTGATAAGAGCCAGGGAATCTTAATCAGCCTCCTTAAATAGTTGATTGGGTTTATTTACAGTAGCTGTGGCTTGTTCATTATTGAATAACTGGCCAAATATAAGTGTCGTCGGCTAGCTAACTGAGCAGGTGAAGCAAAACAAAAGCTTAACATTTTAAGATGTCAGTTTTCGTTTTGGTGTCGTGTTTGACGGTAAAAACCTGTAATACCCACCATGCCTGTTCTGCAGAATCACCCTGATAAGAATTAATTTCTTCATGTATTTTACATGTGTAATCATTTTGGTTGTCCCTCTGGGTTATTTGCTTCATGATGCTGAGAGCAGGGGGTTAGGATTCTCCCCACCAGTTGTTCATACTGGGTATTCACAACATAGCCACGCTGAGTTTTTTGGGTATGATGGTTTGTGGTGATGCAACTGGGTTCATTCTGCTTTAACCTCTCACTGAAATTTTAAACATGGACGCCTGCTTGGATGTAAGGGGGGAGGCAGGGGCTCTGTGCTAAATGAGTAATTAGGGCTGCCCAGCTCTGCTCATTGTTATAGTTTCAGAGCCAAACAAACAGACTCAACCTGAATCTGCGTCGTGGTCTGTCACAAATCACGGTGATGTCGAACTTTTATATACTGACTACTACACAACATTGACTAAGGTTGTAGTAATCCCCTTCCATTGTGTCTAAAGGGCTTTGAAAAACAAATATTTGAATTTATTAAACAGAGAAATCAGAATTAAAACCCTGTTTCTAGTAAGGGCCTAGTTCTCTTGTAGTAAAGATGTAAGTAAAAGCCCCAACCATGATTTGAGAATTCATGGTAGTCATATGGTGTAAGAACATCCTAACGTGCTTAACCATCGCAAAAGTTCAATAGATTCAATAGTAAGCCCTGACCAAGAAGCCTTGCAAGAGAGTATTGTCTGTTTATTGCTGGAGAATTTTGATCCATGTGGAAATGGAGCTTTAGACTACAATTACTGGCACTGTGTAATTCCAGGTTGTGGATCTCAACTGTTAGTCACTGAGTCGCCAGGACTTCACAGGATTTCTGCAGAGAGGAGTGGTGTCTTAAGACCTTCTACCCACTTATTACAGAGTGGGCAGACCATCTCCCAGAACTTCTTGGTCAATTAAAGTTTGTGCTTAGTTGGACTACAGTGCAGAAATAACACGTGAAATGGCTGAGCGAGAATTGAATGGCTGAGTAATCAGCAGGAAAATATCCTCCTCATGCTCGCTGTGTGCAGCTTTGTTCCATCCTGTGACACAAAAACAGAAGGAGGCATTCCAAAATTCTCACACACTCGTTTTGGACCAGAACCAGCTATGTAATTCATATGCATGCACGCACACACACATATGCACACACATATACACACACACACACACACACACACACACACACACACACACACACACACACACACACACACACACACACACACACCAGATCTTCAGCTGTACACAACACACAATAAGGTCCCTTTAGAGGCTTTGGACTCTCCTCTGTTTGAGAACAACACTCTAAACATCTGTAATCTCCTGTCTAAACAGGCAGCATGCCAGAAAACACACACATTTTGTCTCTCTATGCTTGTGAGGGACCCTAGGCAATGCATTCTCTAGCCTCAAACCCTAACATAACCATTACAACTAAATGCCTAACCCAAACCCTTAATCTAATCCTAACCTAAACCTAACTATAACCTTGATGCTAAAACCAGGTTTTTTAAACTTTGAACAGTCTGAAAAAAATAATGAGGACTGGCCAAAATGTCCACACAATGCAGGCGTTTAGTGGCAGTGCTAAAACGGGACTGTGACCTTAGTTTTACAGTGAATACACCATCCTCTTCGGCTGTTGCAATCCCTCTCGACCTGCCAGCTGCTGCTCTCCTTGGGTTATCGGCTACTACTCCTCTGGAGATGCTTGTCACAGCCGGAGTATCTCTGGCCTAGGAGCTGGCCCTCCACAAGCAACCTGATGGCAAAGGCTGTAGTCGTTCTAGCTGGCTTTGTATGGAGAGGCACCCCTCTCCGTAGACACTCTTGCCTGTCCATTCTGCATAGCCCAGAGACACAGCTGTGAGTCGAATGGGTGGTGTATTTACCGTGGGAAAATATAGCTGGTAATCTTGTCACTGCCACCAGCAATAAATACACACCAGCACACGTTTATATATAAAAAATGAACATAGCATGTTAAAAATGTTAATGTGATATAAAATAGAAAATTACAGATGAAGTTGTGGCAGAAAAGGGTATAGCAGCGACCGGTGGCTCCTTCAAAGCACTTCAGTGTGATTTGAAACCAACTGGTGGTAAAAACCAAATACTGTGGGAAAATTTGGGGATGGTTTAATACTATTGGATACAAATTGGATACTGCCTAATTCTCGCCCCTGCAAATGTAGAAAAACCAAACCACAGAGAGAAGGAGAGAAATATGACACTAGTATGTTGTAACAAAGGAGAACTTTTTCCTTAGAATTTGTCATCTGTCAGTGCAAGTTAGAAAGGGTGCTGCCGTCTTTTGTGTCAGCGAACATTTGTTGATTTACTCTCATCCAAAGACAAAATCAAAGACATTTACTGTCATGTTCCAATTTAACACATGCTAACAAAAACAGTGATTCTACTGTTTTACTGAAATCATTGAAAACAATTAGCTGTGTTTACTATCTTCCTCACTGGCTTTTCACAATTTTACACAATAAGCTCTGCTTTTCTAACCCTTCTGGGTTCTTTATAGATGACGTGTCGGCAGACAGCAGTGCTGAGTTCCCGGACAGAGTGTCTCTGATGGAAGTGCGCCTGCAGGCGCAGGAAGATGAGATCACGTTGCTAAAATCCTCCCTGGCTGATGCCCTGCGCAGGATCCGCCTCCATGACCAGCTCTTACCAATACTGAAACAGCAGCTTATTGCAGGTGAGTGATCTTCAGCTTGATATCTCTACTCCATTGCCTCATGTTACATTGTCAACATACCATTATAAATGAGGCATTGCGGTACTTCAGTGTGCTCCAATATCACTCAGAGAGAACTAATAATCATTTTAATCCCACCCAGTGAGCCCGGGTTCTGCACGAGTTCTGAACCAAGTGTGCTGCTCAGATGGTTGCATCAGCAGCAGAAAATTGTCCTCAAGCTCCGGCGTCGACGCGATCCGCCACTCTGCTCCCAGGTACTGGACTTACATGGGCTTTAAAGGACGAAGGGGATGATGAGGGACCATCACTGTTTTATTTCACTTGATGTATCCATATAACTTTCTAGATCAGAGGCATGCTAGTCTATTAAGAAGTCAGTTTGTGTTCATATGATATGTGTATTATGATTATGACTATTTTGTGTTGTCCCCGACATTTGAACTATCTCTAGCCAGCTGTCAGACAGCATGGTAGCCAATACGAATGGCCACATAGGAGGCTCAGAGTCCATGAAGCCATCACCCAGACCAGCAACATTGGACAGGTCAACTCAGACAGAGCCCACCCTTCCGGGGTTGGACACTCAGCGAGTCCCTCTTCCTAGGCGGGTTCAGAGCCTGCAGCTAGAGGATGCACTCCCACCAGGGGAGCCTGTGGTTGAGGGGACACGGGGTAAGCTCCACCGCGTCCCTGGTTTGGAAGAGGATGAGGAGCAGGAGGAAGATGAAGAAGTAGGAGCCGAGCAGGAAAAGGAGTTGAGTTGGATGTCGTCAGTAGAGGAGCCCATTCAGCCGACCACGATCAGAGGCCTCCAGAGGGAGGACTTCCAGGATGGAAGCTGCTCTCCAGAGGAGCCAGGCTCTGGCTCAGCCTCAGTCAGAACCTCAGAGCAGAACCTCATCTCCCGTTCTGGACCCCTGTCCCCCATCCAGGAAGGAGAGAAGAAACAACTGTGCGTTATCCCACCATCCCCCTTTTCACCAACACTGTCTTCATAATAATTTTTTCTGTCGCGAGTAATTGCATGGCTTTAATGAATGAATCAAAAAGCTTTTCTAATTTTGACTTGTGTGACTGCAAATCCCAGTTGTGCTGCAAACCCCTTATAAAACCATCAGCCTCAGGTTGCAAGTGTGTGATTGTGCTGCGTTAGAGGAGAAAACCTGAGGGGAGATGACATTCTGTCATCATGCTCGCTCCAGCCTCTATGTGCTCTCTTCTCCCTGTGTTTGAACAGGGGGCAAGGAGAACATAAAGCTGTATTGGAACATAATGGAGGCACTCTGGTCACTCAGGTCCACACTGAGTGACATATCCAAGATTAGCTTTGAGGCACACAGAATTTGAGCCAAATGGAAAATGTGAAGTGAGGGCAATTAAACACAGCATATTGTACAAAATGTGCTGGGCAGGCTTAGGGTTACTGTACATATACACTCAACGAGGAAGGTCAGGGGGTTTGCGAGACTGCAGATGTAACAGAAACTGTTTTGAAATCTGTCCAGACAGAAAACATCAGAGTTAATACAGAATCCAAAGAACCTACAGAGTGTTCCTCTGTTACAACTTCATTGTAACCACAAAGAATTAAAGCTGATGGTTCTGTAAGAAGATGCAGATGTGTAAAGTTGACACAGTGCCACTATCTGCAATTCAACTGGCTTTTGCAGTTTTTTCAATGCATTTCTACACTAATCATTCCTTTTACATTCTCTTCCTTCCTACAAATCAAGGATCTCTTGCATGCTGTGATTTGTTCTCCACTGTGAACTCTCAAATGATTATCTTTCTAATCGTGATTCAAAAACACTGTGCCATAGTAGAGCTGCTTTTGTTTACCTGTTCATGAGCTTCCTTGTTGTGACTTGTAAGAGGGTTTCATTGGTGATGGGTAACATAAGCTCAAGTCTCCCTCTGTTAAGAGGAACTGGGGAAGCTATGCCTGCATGCTCACTTGTCTACATTCAGCCGCTTTATTTAAAGATTGGTACTACAGAGATTTGGGAGGAGAGGTTGTTGCCAGCTGAGTTTCACTTCCTAGATTTTAGGCCAGTGACGTAGAAAGACTCAAACACTGTTTTTAGTTCTGCAACACTTCCTCTGGCGATGCTTCCGGTACAATGGCATGTCATCAGGAAATGGGGTGTGTCGCAAGAAATCCTCAGAGAGGATAAGGGTTTAATTAGGGCTTAGAACATGGTGTGTTTGTGTTTGTCCTTGTTCATCAGTCCTTGTTGCAGTCAGACCCTCATTATGAGCACAACTTTTAGAATTAAGTTATTTTCACCAATGATCTCCTCTTTAAGTTACCAAGATAAGACAAGGATATTCACCGAGGGCCACTCAAAGAGCTAGTCTTAGTTTTAGGCCAGGGTTAATCCAAGTTTATTGTAAATTTATTTCATTATTCCTTAACAACTGAACAGTTTGATAAACGTATGTTAATTAAACTATCAATGTGCATCTGTTATGTACAGCACTTCGATTACATTATGTATTTGTCAACTATGTTAGTAAGTTAAAATAACTCACTGTCGCCTTACGCTGGACAACAGCAGTCTCTTTGATGGAAGGTCCTTTGCTTGTTTGACCCAACCAACTGTCCCCGTTCTATGCGGACTTCCAGTGCTCTTTATTTTATAAGTACTCTACTTGACTTCCTGCTTTGCTGCCGTAATAATAGCTACAGCCACCAGAGGTTGCTGCTTAAAAAATGTGAACATGGGGTCATAATAACCTGCAATCAACCTATATGGTAATTTTTCTGATGAGAGCAGGCCTTATTAGACTGAACATCTGAATGGTGCTAGTTATGTTTTCTTATATCAGTGTACTATGACACCACAGCTTACTAACTGTACCCTGTACAGCAACAATCCTGCTCTTTTAATTACATGTCTTCTAAATTAGTAATCAGCTGGTCAAGATGCTGACTTTTTGCCTTTGAGCTTTTAGCTGTAGTCTTTAGTGTTTTAGACCGAGTTTTTGACTAACTCACAGATTTGATGTTCATAAGTTAACAAACCTGATATGATCTGCCAGTGACAGTTGTCATCTTAGCCAGCAAAACCGAAGGCCGAGAGGAGCTAGCAGGGAATTCAAAAGCTGCTTCTATGTCTGAAATCAAAGACCATTGTTTTAAGATAAAATACGTAATATTTTTGCATTAAAACCGATTCCCGCCTCTTTGATTTCTTTAGATGCTCTACTGGCAGAAATGACTATGCATTTGCATATGCAAAGTGCAACACAATTCGATGGTACATCTGCCACCACGATCACAGTAAGCTTCAGATGTGCAGTGCTAAACTGGAAAGGTTGGCAGGCATAGCAACAGTAACTAATCAAGGCAGGAAGGAAAAAGGTCAGTTACTTTGGTTTAGTACAATATTATTACAGCAATGATAGCCAAAACTAAAAAATATGACCAAAGTCGTATCAAATCAGATTTATTGTGTGAGAAAGTTGGGAATTAAGTTTTGCATGCTAAATAGTGGTGTTGGTGCATCCATCTGTGTGGGATTAGTGTCTGTATGTGGACATACAGCCAGTGTTTACCTGGATGCTGACTCTGATTTCTGTCCTCTGGTGTTCCAGGGTTCGTAGGAACAGCGAGAAACTGGGAAACCCAGAGAGGCAGAGGAAACGTCTGGACAAGAAGGCCGCGTCCTCGGCCAACCTCCTCACCCGCTCCCCCAGCCTAGAGAAGTGAGCCACGCTGCCATCACTCACAGCTGTCACTCTATAGTCACACAGCTCACATTTTCCTATGCCTTCCGCAGCCTTGCATGTCTCATCAAAGACACACTTGCTGGAACACTGATGGCCCCTCTGAATAATAATAAAATTCCATTCCCATGAAAACTTTGCAGTAAGACAGTACGTGATACTTGAGTGAGAGGCTGAAGGATAAAAGCATAATTTTTATGAAATGGTGTCGTACTGTATATCTATGTCACACAGTTGTTTTCTGTCTCCACAGTCGGGCAAAGGACCTGGTTGCCAGTGCAGGTGATTCGTATTTCGACTTTTCTCTTTTGTCTGTAAGCCTGAAACTGAGATTGACATTCCTGAGGACAAGAAATTTTGGCAACTCTCATAACTTACATTTACATTTTAGAGCATTTAGCAGACGCTTTTGTCCAAAGCGACTTACAGTAATTCATACATACATCCATACACTGATGGCGGTGGCTGCCATGCAAGGTACTGACCAGCAGGAGCAGTTTGGGCTTCAGTATCTTGCCCAAGGACACTTTGACATGCAGACCAGGGGAATCGAACCAGCGACCTTCCAATAATAAGACGCTGGTTCTACCCATGAACCACAGCCGCCTTATGTTCTTTTCTTGTATTTTTCTATTATTTAATCGGAGATGTGGACTCAAGTCATTGCGACTTGGACCCGAGTCAACTTGAGTCACTCTTTTGATGACTTGTAACTTGACTTAACAGAAAATAAGTTCCTCTGGACCTGTCTTGCCTTAATGGAGGACTGAAATTGACTTGAATTGGCCAAGAAAAATGATTGTATGAGACTTGGAACAAATGACTTGTGCCGCATGTCTGTAAAAGACTTTCCATACCATACACACCTACAAAAATTCCCTCTCTAATAAAGACCAAAAAAGTGGACTACTATTCAGACGATTGGGCGTGTACGAGACTGATTGGTCCAACTGGTGTTAGTCAAACCTCACAACGCTTTGCAAAGTGTACACACGGAGTCATTCATTTTCCCTTGTGAGCTGCAACTTTAACAAGCTATCTGTGCATGCCAGTAATCTTTGCTCATATATCAAATTATATATAACTAATCACAATGTCATGTTTACATAGTCGTTTAAAAACTATGATGCTAAAAACATGCTGTAATGAAAGTGAAGTTAGGTTTGACAGCAGTAAACTATTGTTGTTCTCAGCCTCCATTATAGATAGATAGATAGATAGATAGATAGATAGATAGATAATTTTATTTATCCCCGAGGGGAAATTAGGTAATTGTAGCAACAGTAAAATATAATCAGAAATACAAAAATACAATCAAGAGGTAAGGGCAAATATTGATATTAAATACTGTACAATACACAATATGCAAACACTATACACTATATACAGTAAGATGCTTAGCTGTTCCAGGATAATATTAAGTAATATTAAGTACTGAGCAAAATGGAACTTAGTGGATTTGTAAGGTGCAAGATAAAGAGAGATAAGGTGCAGTTTTAATTGCAGTGGTAAGATTTAAAAAATAAGTCATTTAAATGATGTGTTTGTATTGTGTGGACGTTGCTGTGAAGCATTGTACAGTCTAATGGCACCAGGTAGGAATGATTGAGATAGATAATCAGAAGGAGAAACTGTTGAGACAACTTAGTACAAAAACAAAGTCACACTTGCATGCATTTACCTGCACATAAACCTGGTTTCCCTGCATTCCATTTCAGTGTCATATCTTGATTAGGGTTAGGGTTATGTTCTTTGTACCTTCTTCTTTTGGCTCGCAACACGGCTTGACTATCGAGTGCAACAGCTTGATCCTGGATGTTGTGGAGGAGACAGGCCTCCATAAAGACGTGGGTCTCTGATTTCACATTGTTTTGTCAAGTTGGGTGGTCGAAAAATGCCATGGGCAGTGATCTCAAAATCGGCTGGTATTAATCTAAAATTTGCCCTTCTTTTCCAATGCTGATGATTACTGTCATAGGCAAAACCCCTTTTCAGAAATGAAGATGAAAAAAACCCAAGCAAGGATATTTTTCCCAATGAGTCTATGCTGTAACAGAGCTCTAATCCTTAAAGGAACAGAGAGTGACGTGCTGCATGGATTTGGTCCATCTATTGTGGATCATTATTGCATGCAATTTTGTTATAGGGACTTTTCATTCAGGGTTAATCCTTCCTGACTTCAATGCTGGCAATGCCTCAGTTGAGCTATACTTCTGTGCTTGTTCCCAGGCAGCTTCTTACTCATATGGAGTCGTTTTTGCAAAATTGAGTGCATTTCCCAACAAACCACATTTGTGGTTAGCGTAGCTTTTATGAGTGTTGGCCTTTAGTCTGCCTCTGGTTAGCCCTGTTTTACAACATCATTCCTACAATACAGAGTGTTAAAGGACACAGTCTCAGACTCTCAAATTGCAGAAGTCGAAAGATAAGAATTCTGTTTTTCAACAAAAGATGTTAATCACTGTGGCTTGATAGTCTATAAATATGATGATTTTTCCACTAATTGGAGTGTTCTTGGTTTGAAACATGCTCTGATAATTCACATGATTTTATTAAATGGTTAAACAGCCTCAGCTACAATTCTTTCTTTAGGTGCTGTAATCTGGCTTCAGATCTGTGTTGCAAGTTCACTTAACAAAATTGCAGCTGTGCATGTTTCTTTGATTGATGTAAAAAACACTATTAGCAGCAGCAACCACAGGATCCGTGTTGACTAAAAAGACTAAAATGACGGTATGTGCCACTGATGGACAAAACACAAATGCAATCGATTTTGTGAGAATTCAAACTGTGCTTCAAATGAGGAAAGAATGTAATATTTGATTTGTAATAACTTGTTTTCTTGGCAGTGTAAGTGCAACAGGTAATGTTTTATGGTGTTGTTCTTATCATTAATGTCAAATTGAGAAAACTAGTGAGCTGTGCTGAACAAATGATCATGACACCAAACTGTCTGAGAGGTGATGCTTGGAACAAATCCTATGTCGTTTTCAACTGTTCAAAGGACATGAGAAGTCCTTTTATTGTAACAGTCTTCCTACTGCAGGATACATTTATGATACCAAGTCTCGGGAACCTTTTAATTTAGAGTCATGGGTATGAGTTCGGTTTTTCTAAGAGCTGTTTTTGGTGACAGTCCCACTTGTATGAGACACACTCCTTCATCTTAATCGTTACTCTTTTAATCAGATGCTTTAAAACACAACTTAGATTTATAAACAAAATCCCAGAACACATTTTCTTTAAGGGAATGCCTCAAACTTCGACTTTGAAAACTTGACGAACATATAGACACATTAAAAAAACATTAGCTAGGCAAAAACAACAGCAGCCTAAGAGTCATGTAGCAGCCATCATCGCAGTCATCACAGTCCAGGCAGGGATTAAAGTGCATGTCAACAATTTCCATAAAAATGTCAAAAATAAATAGTGTATCTCTCTCTATGTATTCATTATTTCAGGAGAGGAAATAAGTCAAATGAAATGAATCACATTTGATCTGCAACATTATACTATTTAAATGTCTTACATGTTTGTTGAGTGTTCTTTAAAAACCCTTAGCTAGTGGAATGGGTTAGCACTGAAAAAGATGCAGTAACCTCAGTAACATACCCATTTCTGCACAGTTAACTGAATTAGAGTCATTGGTAAACTCATCCACCGACATGGATCATATTTAAGTTTGTCCAGATTTTTTATGTCATTATCTGCAGCTATTCAGATATATTTATCCCATAAAGAAGCTAAATAAACCAGCTTGTTTTTACCCAGTACAATCAAAATTCATTATTGGTATAATTCTACCTCTGTGTCCTGAAATAACAATAGCATTTAATTTGTTGAGGAGTAACAAGTGTCTGTTAAGTACAATATAATGCAAGTTATGATTTATCTTCAAAACCCACATATGAGAAGCCTGTCTTACTGCATCCCTGCATCACGTCTTTGCTAAATTGGTCATCTTCCGACTCCAGCACGACAGTGGTCAACTGTCTCATCTTACTCTCAACAAGAAAGTACCTAACTAAATATATAAAACTATTTAGCTGCTATAAGCTGCACCAGACCAAGTGAAGCTGTAGCAGTAAAAGGCAAAGTTTCAGCACAGTCAAGCACATTTAAGCGCCATCCAAGAATCTATGATTTCACCCCACCTCCAACTCTTCCCCAGAGCAACTTCATCAGACATGTTCTTATAAGATGTGGCTATATTAGAGAGATTGTTGTGAAAATGCTACTTTATCATGACAGCAGTTTATTCAGAGCCCTGAGTCTTCGTTTCATCAGTATGAAAAATTGAGGACATCTGTTCTACCAACGTACGTTTTATGTGTGCCAATGGTAGACAAGATAGTGTAGTAGTAACTAATGACTGATTACTGAAAATTATGGGGAGTTGTACAGTTGTTTCAGACTTCCACCTTAGGGAAACTACTTTACTCCAGCTTTCTTTAGCTATCTTTATGGCCTAACATTTCCCCTCCTTATTTAAACCAGCCAACACTTTTTTTATGAGTTTGATTTCTTGCAAAGCCAAATGTTGCAGAGCCAGTTTGGGCCGTGGGCGCTGCCTGGAATCACATGCACTGTGGTTAGCCGAGCAGCCGCAGCACTCCAACTCGCCTGACTGAATGATGGATGGCCAGCTCTGCAGAGGAGGCTGCCAAAAAACATTTTTCAAGTCGCTCTTTTTCACCTTGTCTTTCATTCATTCTACATGTTGTTCTAAGTCTTGTTTGATTGAGTTATAGTTGTGCCTGGCATTAGTCTAGCCATTTAGATTCCTGACAGCAGAGAGTGGCAGAAAATGTAGGACGACATATTTCAAATATCTCTGAAGAGTTAACTATTCTCGATACTCTTCTGGTAAAAACCCCAAATGTGTCCCTAACACTGAAAATCCAAAGCTTTCACTTTCTTGTCCTTATAGTTCAGCTAACCTTCAGTATATTTTTCACAAACAATCAAATGAACATGGCATTATTTAATGTATGTTTGAATTGTGTAATTCATTTGGGATTTTTTATTACCAAAAAGAAGTTTATACTTTACATTATAAATTGAATTGGTGTTCTCTTGAGTGTTTAAGCTTTTGGTTCTGACTGATGATGCCTGTCCTGTAATTTAGGAATAAGTTCTAGACATTGGTTCAAAAGCTTAAAATAAATGTTTAAAAAAATCAGAAACAAAGTAATATCCTTGTTTATATTCATATTGAGGCCTCAAACCGGCTTGTGACCAGTGTTGTTATCGTCTACTATCGTTTACTGGATCAAACTAAACTGGCAGATTCCACAGCAGGAATTATATTTTTCTTCTTGCCCTGTTTAGCTTTGATTAATGTCTGCCTGTTTCCTCACTATCTCGTGACTTATGTTGTTGCCACAGTTTGAAGTTGTTTATTTGTCTGGCTAACCTTGTGCTTTCATGCTCACACAGGATCCCCCGGGTCCAGAAGAGGAACCTACAGCCAAGGTAGACCTGCTTTTATGTCACTTTGTGTCTTTAGCTGTTTTTATGCCCAGAAGGTCATCAGAGAGTGGTGTACTTTTCCAGCAGTATCCCGTTCACTGTAGCCCAGTCACGCAGACAGTTTTATATTGAGAGTTCTATTCTAGTTTCCACTTGTCTATTGGCAGATGACCACTAAAACCATACTGAGAGTTAATATTGGACTTAGATTCATCAGGTGGACAGAGAATAATTACAATGGGATTATTTTATTTATAATAAGGTAAAATATACTCAGTTGCCAATTTATTTGGCACATCTAGCTAAATCGATATCTCTGGAAAACAGTTTTCCAGTCATATCCCATTCTACTACTAGATTAGACTGTTTTTTCAGCTTGTTCTAGGTGAACTCAGGCACTAATAGCCTATTAAATATTTCATAGTAGCTACGATGATATAACTACATTATTTGTTTTGAGCCACGCTAATGGTGTGGCTCTGGTGACTAGGGATGTAAGTTGCTTGGTCCAGACTGAAATATCTCATCAACTGTTGGATGGATTGCCATTGGATGACTTAAGCATGTAGCCTAACGAGAGCAATTTTGGATAATTTATAGACTCGTAAGGAAAACCATAAACCTTACAGTATAAAGATATGGACTCACCATTGACATATCAGCACACTGAGTTGATATGACAACATTTCTTTTGCAAATTTAAACATCTAGCACGTCCAACTATCTGGTGAATGCAAGTCCAATATTCACTCTTTTAGCTTTGTTTTTGGACTCCACGAACTCCTGACAGAAGTATCTGCCTCTTTAGCTGCTAAATGCTCCGCTATGATCATCATCTAGTCTCTAACTGCCTGTGCTGGGCAGATTGCGGGTTGCAGGTTTTCTAGTAGGGCTGAGTGAGCACTGAGTACTCTTCCGAAACCAACAGTCGGTACAGATTATATACTTCTGTATACGAGTAAAATGTGTTAATATCTGTACTGTTGATAAAGACAATCCTCATTGGGTAGCTGACTGAAGTTTATTAATTCAAAGTTTATGTTTCTGTAAAACTCTTATTATTGTGATCTAAAACGTTGATCTGAAGCTCAGTTCTGAGGTTTTTCTTAACATTTTTACAAGAAATAGTAAATATAGCAATTTATGATGAACTCAAGGAAGGAGGAAAAGCGAGTACAGGGCAGTGAACTGTCAGGGTGCACATATGTTGAGAAAATTTTGAAAAAAATTGTCATAGATGCAACTATAATAAATCCAAACACACACACACACACACACACACACACACACACACACACAGACACACACACACATAGACACACACACACACACACAAAGGCCCATATTCAAATAACAAAGGCTGTTTTGGCAAATAAAGGCCCTGGTCCCGATTTAATGATTTACGATCTACAATAAATGGCAGTAAGTGGAAGTTTGAATAGGATACATGAAGGAAAAGTAAACAGAAAAACATTTGTCTCTGTCTGCCTCTCTGTGTATTACCGCTACATTCCTGGTCCCCTGCTGTGTTTGTCTTTCAGAACAGTCAATCAAAATGTTCATCCGAGGCCGGCCGATAACCATGTACATCCCCTCTAACATCCAGAACTATGAAGACCTGAAGATGGAGCAACCCTCTGAAAGACTGGAGCTGGACTGGGTGTATCCTTCCAGAATGCCACAGCAGTATTAAGCCTCTCCTTCATTTTTATGAGGTTTATTTTACATTCAGACAGCGCTGATTCAAATGTGTGGTCATTTCCTGGAGTCAAGCCATGCAAGCCAATATCTCTGTAGCGTCTAGTCTTTGAGGACTGCATCAGTCACAGATTAACTGTTAGCTGTGAAGTTGTGGGTGTTATATCGAGGGAGTTCATAAGACAAAAATTGTGTCATTATTCTTTCACTTCAATTCATATCAACTCAAATTTTCACAGTTTTCCTTGTTGGGTGAACTGATCCTTTAATGAATGAAAGGAATTTGACCTTGACCCTGTCATGCCAGCTATGGTTACAGAGGACGGGACTGCCGGGCCAACCTGTACTTCCTTCCATCAGGCGAGGCAGTGTACTTCATCGCCTGTGTTGTTGTGCTTTACCACATCAACAACCGCACACAACGCCACTATCGCAAACATACAGACTGCGTCCGCTGGTCAGTGCAAGACAATGTTTAGCAACTGAATTCACAGATTAGATAAGATGAAATTTTGGCCAATAGATCAACACTCTGGGAACATGTCTATAAAAAATACTTAGTTTGAGAAAGAGATGAGAAGAGATGTTCAGTCCTGTATAGCTTAACGACTGGAAATGGGTGAACAGCTAACCTGGCTGTGTTCAAAGTGAATAAAAACTGTCTGCTACCACATTTTATGCTAAGCTAGGCTTAAAATCAGGACTGAGATGTAGCCTACAGCTAACCGACTGCCTTCATGGGAAAGTACTTCATGTTTACATCACCCAAAGTATGACAAGAATGATAGCGCCTGATGGTGAAATCAGAAATATTCTGATATTTGGATGGTTTTACACAATCACTGACAATCATTTTTGGACAGATCTAAGGCTCAGTATATTCTGTCAACATGAACTATATAAGGGGTTGGAATGAAGCTGTAACATACAGAGATGAAACAAATGAACCAAATCTGCGAAGAGTCTTAGCTTGGCATCTCTTTATCCATGTCCATGTGTCCCATCATTCCAATATAGAATAGCCATAAACTGGCAACAGGCTGAACTGCCAGATATCAGAACAATTGGAGTTGGAATGATTAAAGGAAGGATACAACTAAGGCTCACTAAAGGTTACACCACAGGGAGTTAGTGGTGTAACGGTGCACAGAAGTCACGGTTCAGTACATTACTCGGTTTTGGATTCATAGTTCAATACAAGTTCGGTACAACGGGAAAAAAGCAACAAATCCCAAATGCTAGGTTTCTATTCATTTATTCTGAACAGACAGTAGTGCATTTAGTCCCCCGAGTTAGTTGGTACACTACAGCCTCCTGTAGTGTATTAAGCAGCAATAGCATGCACTCTTGCATAGGTTATATTTTAATATAGGGCTGATAAAAAACAAAAGGTATTTGGCATCTCATGTGTTATAAAAGTACAAAATGAATAGAATAACTTACTAACAAAACCACAGACTGTCTTATGTGCGCACAGGTTGGGACAATGTAATGTGTTGTGAGCACTCTTAATAAATACTTGAGGCCGGGCTCCTCTACTACTGCATATGGGTGCATAGCCAATGAAATATATATGCCAATATCCTCGGTGATGACTTTGGTCCTGTCTGCTCTCACATCTAGAGGCTGGTTAAAAGCTGCAGGAATAAGTTTTTGCACTCTTGTCCTTTTTCTGCCTGCTGCTTCGGTGATTGGCACATCTGGGTGATGTCGTCTGATGTGATGTGTTGGCATGTTAGACGTAATTCCAATCACATACAGTACAGCTGCCTCACAACGCCGACACACCATCCTCATCCGATCCACCACTTGCTCCTCACTGCTGTTGTAGTTCACTGGGAACCCAAAGCGTTCCCACACTGATTTGAAACAAGCAGGCAGGTCTTGCTCTGTTTTGGGCTTGTGCATAGATGGTGTCTTCTTCTTCTGCTCTTCTTCTATAGTGGCGGCTGGCAAACAGCCTTGCATTACTGCAAGCGCTCCCTTCTGGATTAGAGTGTGGATCACCTGTGACTGACTTAGACATATTCTTCACCTGGTTGCATGCACAGAACCGTCATGTTAGTACCTTGACGGTTTGGGACGAATACATGTACTGTTACACCCCTACAAGGAGTCATGAAGTAGTGACTCTGGTTAGTTAACTTGTCAGGAGAATCTGCAGAGTGCCTTCATGTTGAAATCAAAATATTGATATTTAGTACCAAAGCATCAAAGATAATGTCTTAAGGGGAAGCGATCAATATTTTGTCCCACCCTGAATCCATATCCTTTATTTACTTAATACTCTGGGTTCAAAGGGTTAAAAGTTGTTGTAAAAATGTCTTATATTTAAACCATCATAGCCCATTACAACCTGTCAAAACATTTTAAAGTACATTTAACTCTGTTAAGAGATATCAACATGCTGCCAACCAACATGCCTAGGGGAAACAATGAGAGCTATTTTCTGCTTCACCCAACAGTGAACTCAACCCAGGTCTTCATATGGCTGCTGGAGGCGGGTGTAGTGTTTACTGTGTGTACTAGAGATGTGCGGAGATGATTAGCATGCTAGCATGTTACCACACGTCCCTAAATCACTGTAAGCGCTACACTGTACAAAATAGCTCTTGGCTCAAACAATAGTTAGGATTTGATGTGTCTTTTGACAGCAGAGTTCTAAGGAAATAGGTTCATGTCAGGTCCCAGAGGCAAGGGACTTTCCTCCCACCTTAATGTCAGGCATCATGCACTTATAATGCAGTGTCAGTGTCTGTCTTCGCAACAAATCCCACTGAATCTCAGTTTCAACCTAATATCAGGCTCTCAACCTGAAAAAATTCTGAGACATGTATCTGGGAGTTAGCTGAGGGTCAAACCATTAGCCCTCTACTCAGTGAGACAAATCCAGTTATACAGATATTTTAGACTGATCTTAAACTGACTGCTTACTTCTTTTATGGCCCTGTGTCAGAACTAGGATCACAGGGAACTTCGGTACAATGTATGGCTTTTTTTTTTGCTCCCATACTATTGGTGGGTCTATGTATAACAATGCTACCATTCCAATACTATGCAACTAAATTGGATGTAATGATCCTTACATTAAAGCAGAAAGCCCTTTTACCAGTGTGCTTAAATACAGAGCCAATGCAACAAGATCACTTCTCAAATACATTACAAACCACACTTCACTTAACCATCAACTACTCTCATTTTCACATGATGGATCTAATGTGGATATGTCACCAATGGAATATGTGAACCAGTTTTTGTCCGCCCTCTACAACCTCTTCTTGTTATTTAGTAAAATTATTTTTTTTCTTCCTGTAGTCTCACACTGCATCCTGACAAGGTGCGGGTGGCGTCTGGTCAGACAGCGGGGGTGGATAAAGACGGCAAGGTGATACCAGTCAGATGCACTTTGATCCTCTATTACATTTTTAAATGCTATACACTGTATTTATGTACATTTATGCTTACAGTATGAATGTATATAATGTGTGTTTGTGTATTAGCCCCTGCAGCCTTGTGTTCATATATGGGACTCAACCACCCTGGTCACCTTGCAGCAGATCGGCTTAGGAACCTTCCAGAGGGGAGTGGCATCAGTAGCATTTTCTATTGCTGTGAGTTGATTGCAATATCATGTACTACAAAAAAGTTATTTATTATTATACATTCAAGGTTATGTAATTTCCACAACTCTGCTGCTATCACTTTATCACCGAAATATTGTTTTTCATTGTTTCATTGTTTTTTAACATTTTTTTTTACTCCTGCGCTTTTGTATGCCCGCGGTCATGGAAGAGTATAGAGGTTGGCTCAAGAGAAAAAAACATACTTATATCTCTCTCTTGGTTGGAGAGAGACGCGTGTCACAGGATTTAGCTGTAATATGTCATTGCTTGTTAGCAGTCAGCCGCCATATGGTTTCTTGTTTCAAAACAGACAAGCCAAAACCAAGCAAGACCCAACTCAACTCACAATACATCATCCCCAAGCTAGTTTTTTATGGTCTGGTGTGGTGTAGTGCATTCTGGTTGCTTTAGGTTTTCTAACTTTTGAGCAAAGGGGAATACTCTGCCATTTTTCATTTGTCTTTCTACTGCAAACACAGCCCAGTTTTATGCAAGTTCACCTGTCCTTTCGCTTTCAATCTGCCATCCACTTAATGGATGTAATTTAATTGAATTTTCTTAATTTCTCCTCTCCTGGTAGACTTTTATTGTAAGAAATGAACAGGAAGGGATTAGTTTCATGGAGAGTAGCCTAACAATATGCAGACGACACGACTTAGTACCATCATATCCGAGCAAGCACTAACTCATGTTTCATTGATGCCCTAATGGCCACAATACACATCTGTCAAAGTCTACAGATCACCGTGCTGTTCACACTTCCCAACTTCTCTGTCTTTTAATCTTGAGTCTTACAGTCATTCTGTTCTGCACACTACATGACTGATCAGCAAAGCAAGGTGTATTTTTGCGATGAAAACATGAAACTGCCTACTTAGCACCAAATACTGATATGTATTCTAATAGAAACAATAGGCTCTATCAAGCTGCAGATGCCAGCAGAGGGTAGAGTGAGAAATTAGAAGAGTGTTTGTTCTCATTGGCTATAGCTTGTTCCTGACTCCCCAACCTGCCTGCAACTAAACCAGACATTTCACCTGGATAAAATTGCATTGCATATCTTTGTTATATTTGTATGTTTGGAACCCTAGGAACACAAGAGGCCTATCCATGCTTCCAATAGGCAGTGGAAGCCATTGGAAATATGTAGTTAATAACAGCAGTGTGTGTCAAAAAGAGAAAGTGAGAGCAGCAGATTGGTGACTATGACATGACTGTTTTTTAGAATGAGTTGTATCATATCATCATATATCAGAATTTACATGATACTAGAGTCACCACGTTTTTTTTTTGCTTAATTAGTTGATGGTATTTGCAGGATTCTGGAGCGTTCCTGTGTGTGATTGATGATTCAAATGAACACATGCTGTCAGTATGGGACTGCAACAAGGGGACCAAGCATGCAGAAGTTAAGGTAAAGAAGAGTCAAAGTTACATCATTCATGAATAATGAAAATAACAAAAACATTTTAATTATAAGTGCCTTTCAGAGCTCTCAAGGATGCCTTACAAGACCAAGTTTTACTGAACGTCTATAACAAGGCAATGGTATGCAATTACTAGGCATTATAGGAGTAAAATAAATGTCTTATGCAACAGAGTTCCAAAGGCCAGGGGCAGACTGACTGAAGGTGCTAGATGATTAATATTAAGTAAATGAAAGTATGCAGACAGACTTACATTTTTGATGTGTGAAAGGAAGCACTATTCAAGGAAAAACTCTTAAGTTTATGAAAAACAGATTTAGTGCCGACAAGGAGAACCATAATTTAATTTTCAGTAGGTAGTCAGAACGGTAGGTAGGCAGACCAAGAACAGAGCCCCGAGGAACAAAGCATGTGACAAGAAAGAACTATGATTTGGAAGTTGAACAAACAAGTTCAAAATACACAAATATCAACCATTCATAATAAGGTTATTTGTACATGTACCAGCTTCATTGAAGGAAGACAATACTGCGTATTGTTGTATTATAAACTTATCTGACTGACACTGAACAGTTATAGACTGTGATTGTGTTACAAAAATAGAATGATACAGTATCATCTTTCAGCCATACAATAATAATTCATATGATGTACTGTGATACTTAAGTAGGTAAAAAACAGCAGCAATCTGTGGCTTAAGAGGAATTGAAGGTGGTGTAGAGACAATGGCTTGCTAACACATCTGACACAGCAGCTTAATAAGTCAAGTTTATATATATAGCACATTTCATAGAATAGGCAGAGTGCTTAAAAATACTAATAAAAAGTACACACCACACATGACATAATCAAAAACACTGAATAAAACACATAAGATGAGAAGGTAAGACATTAAAAATAATTCAGGCGACTTCCAGTCTAGCAGGCGACATGATGGCAGCATAGGTAACAGGCTCCCGACAGCTATATTCAAAAGACGCCCGATAAACTCGAATGCACTAAAAGTAATGTGAGAGGAAGGTGAATTGAAGCGGGCGAACGACTATGCCCATTAAAAAGGGGAAGAAAGCACCCACACAGAGCAAGAAACTAGACGTGGAAAAGAAAGCTAAACAACCGCAAGCTAGTAGCATGAACGTTAGCAAGATGGAGACACACATGCAGACGGGCAGCGAATCAGGACCAACCCGGGATGCTAACCTTGATGTAATACTGAAAGAATTACGAGAATTCAGGAAAGACTCCGGTCAGCAACTAAACGGCATTCGAGAGGATATCGGCAAAATTTACGGAAGGATGGAGGAAGCGGAGGAGCGAATCAACGCGGCCGAGGCCCGAGTCCAGTCAGCGGAGGATGTTTTATCGGAGCTGGTGAAGCTTCACGTACAAACTGAGGCGAAGCTGACTGATTTAGAAGGGCGCTCACGCCGGGACAATGTTAGAATACACGGGGTAAAAGAAGGAGCCGAAGAAAGCATGACATCAGTGGTTACTTTCGTGGAAGATTTACTGCTGAAGGGCCTGGAGCTGCCTTCCTCCACAGCGCTAAATATTGAGAGAGCGCACCGGGCTCTCGCCCCTAAACCTCCGACGGATGCCCCGCCAAGATCTATCGTGGTCAAGTTCTCAAGCTACAAAACGAAGGAGGAGGTCATTAAATTGGCCTGGCAGAGAAAGGGTTTCGACTTCCAGGGCAAAAGGATACATCTGGATCACGACTACGCACCAGAGCTTCTGCGGAGACGGAGGGAGTACGCGGAGGCGAAAGCCTTTCTCAAAGAGAGAAACATACGGTTCCAGACTCCATTCCCGGCCAGGCTGCGGGTGTTCTACAACGAAGGTACAGTGATTTACAACTCGGCTGAAGAAGCAACGGCGGACATGGCAGAGAGGGGGATACCGGTGACGGTTCTGAAGAAACCATCTTCCCTCCTCGACCAGATAGCCCAGTTGACTTGGCGACCGGGAGGAAAACGACAAAACCGGGGAAATACAAGCTCCAGGAGAGGCTTCAGGGAACGGCTCCAGGCTTTCCGTCACCAAGACAATTGATAAGTAATGATAACATATTTTGCGGTAACGGGAATGACATTCATATAGTTATAGCATCTTTTCAAATGTTTTAGTTGTTCATTGAAGTGTG
The DNA here is from genome assembly GCA_963678695.2 of Diplodus puntazzo. Taxonomy (NCBI): domain Eukaryota; kingdom Metazoa; phylum Chordata; class Actinopteri; order Spariformes; family Sparidae; genus Diplodus; species Diplodus puntazzo. Next base: position 11,460,740 of record OZ023170.1, on the reverse strand, counting down.
ATGAATAAGGTTTGGGACATTTTCGTATTAAACATACTCCCCTACATGACACTGAGAACACCAGAAAGATGAGAGAAAGGGCTTACGATGGACACATTTTTTGTCGGGCCCCCTTTACTGGACATCATGGACCTACTTATCAGCTGGAAAGCTGAAGAGGGCCCTCTTTCACTACCAGGAGGAAGAGATTTTCCCTCTGTACTCTCATTCCATCAGAGCCAGGAGGCCATCAAAGAGGCCTCAGTTTTGGAAGTCAAGGTTATTTTTTGTGATGTGTTACAGGTTAATGGTTTTGTCTTTCTTGTGGTTCGTGCTGGCGTTCTTTACAGCACCAGGGGTGCGAGAGGTAACTCAGTTGTTGACGTAAAGGGGCTTGAAACCAAAAAACTAAATGCAGAGCACAAGGTCAACTAAAATAAGTACATACAATGTAAATGGGTTGGGAAACCCTATCAAAAGGAGCAAGGTTATGACAAAATTGAGGAAGGAGGGGGTAGACATAGCTTTCCTACAAGAGACCCATTTAAGAGATTCAGAACACGAAAAACTTAAGAGATGGAGATTTAACCAATATTCATCCTCCTGTGGTCAGAAAGCTAAGAGAGGTGTAATAATTTTGATTTCCAATAAATTACATTTTAAGTGCACATATGAAAAGAAAGACAGTGATGGGAGATTTGTATTAGTCCGGGGATATCTGCAAGATGTGCTGGTAACTTTGATAAATGTTTATGCCCCCCCAGGATCTGATTGGAAATTTTATAAATATATTTTTGAGTTGATCAGCTCTGAGGCTCAGGGCATTGTCATCTGTGGTGGCGACTTCAATGTCAGACTACACCAGACTCTTGACACTTCGAAACCATTTTACTCAGGAGAGAAGAAAATTGCCAAAAATATAAAATTATTGATAGACGAGCTGGGGCTCTCTGACATTTGGAGAGATCTGAATCCAACGCGAAGGGACTATACCTTTTTTTCACACCCGCATAGTGTTTATTCGAGGCTCGACTACTTCTTTACATTTCAAAAAGATCTGTATAGAGTTGAAGATTGTAGGATAGGAACGATGGACTTGTCGGATCACAGCCCAGTGGTAATGGACCTTATAAGTTCCGAAAAAAAGGAGACTATTTGGAGATTAAACATAGAGATCCTGAATCAAAAGAGACAACAAATAAGAATGGATATAAAAGAGTACATTGATGAATATGATAACGGGGAAGTGTCCCCACCGATTTTGTGGGACGCCTGCAAAGCGGTTCTTAGGGGGAAAATTATTGGCTATTGCTCTAAATTGAAAAAACAGAGAAGAGAAAAATTGGAACAGTTGCAGAAGGATTTAAAAACCTTAGAGAACATGCATAAAAATACAATGAGTCAAGCAACAAAAATTGAAATGGATAGGAAAAAAAATGAATTGAATGAAATCTACTCAAATGATATTAAAAAAAAGATGATCTTCCTCAAACAAAGATATTATGAGGCAGGGGGAAAATCAGTCAAACTGCTAGCTTACAAATTAAAAAAACAACAAACTGAGAACACCATCTACAAAATAAAGGACCCTAAAACAAATGCCATACAATATGATAGAAAAGATATACAGCAATCTTTTGAAACTTTTTATAAAAGATTATACACACAACCTGTAGTAGATAAAACAAAGATGAAAGCTTTCTTAGACCTGATAACTTTACCTAAAGTGGGGGACAAACAAAATGAAGATTTAATTGGAGAAATCACGGAGGAAGAAATTAAAAAGGCAATATCAAATTTAAAACCCAATAAGGCAGCAGGACCTGATGGTTTTCCTTCGGAATGGTACAAGGAAATGAAAGAGTTGCTGATTCCGTTGATGAAGGACACATACAACCATGTTATTAAGACGGGCATAACTCCGCCTTCTTGGAGAGATGCAATGATTTCTCTAATACCAAAAGAAGGGAAAGACAAAATGGAGTGTGGAAGTTACCGACCAGTAAGTGTACTCAATCAAGACTATAAAATTTTCACATACATTTTGGCAAAAAGACTCGAGAAAATCCTCCCCCAGATAATAAGCTTGGATCAGACAGGTTTCATCCAGCAGAGACAGACACTAGATAACATCCGTCGTACATTACATGTAATAGAGAACATTAAAAAGAATAAACTTCAGGCAGTTTTATTGAGCCTCGATGCGGAAAAGGCATTCGACCGAGTCAGTTGGGAATTCTTATACAATGTATTAGGAAAATTCGGATTTCATCAGACCTTTATAAAAACTATTAAAACTTTATACAACAGCCCAAAGGCAAGAGTAAAAATAAACGGAGAAGTATCAAATTCATTCAGCCTGGAAAGAGGAACCAGACAAGGCTGTCCGCTAAGTCCCTTATTGTTTGCAATTTTTATTGAAGTATTAAGCCAAGGGATAACTCTGGACAAAAATATTATGGGCATCACAATGTTTGACCAAGAACACAAAATTTCATTATTTGCGGACGACGTATTAGTCTACTTGTCACACCCAGAGAGTTCACTCATGAAATTATTGTCATTCTTGAATGCCTTTGGCTCTGTATCTGGATACAAACTGAATATTTCAAAATCCCAAATTTTAAGTTTCAACTACAGACCTAGCCAGATCATCAGCTCCAAATTCAAGTTAAATTGGGACAAGGACCATATTAAATACCTGGGAGTAAACATTCCAAGAGATCTAACCAATTTGTTTGATCTAAATTTTAACTTGTTAAACCAACGGATAAAAGAAGACATAAGGAGGTGGAATTTAATCCCAGTATTAGGTTTTGAGTCACGGATTGAGTCAGTAAAAATGAATATATTACCTAGGGTGCTATTTCTATTTCAAACGGTTCCAGTTGAGATAACAGACAAACAATTCAATGAATGGGATAAGCTACTATCTAGATACATCTGGCAAGGGAAAAAACCAAGAATAAGATTCCAAACTCTTCAGTTGACAAAAAACAAAGGAGGCCTAGCACTTCCATGTTTGAAAGATTATTATACATCGGCTCATTTGAAGATTCTATATAGTTGGTGCAATCATGATTACCAGGCAAGATGGAAAGAAATTGAAGAGAAGGTGTCGGGAGCGGTTCCAATCCAAGCTCGTTTGGGGGATAAAAGACTTATTAAGAACTTAATGGAAGAAGGTAATAAGTGGATTAATTTATCTCTGAAAATCTGGTTAAAAGTTATCAGCAAAAACAATCTGTTTGAAGAAGTTAAGATCCTGAATTGGTGCTCCCATGACCTTGATTTTATCCCAAACAAACTGGATATAAGTTACAAGGGATGGGCCCACAGAGGGCTTTCTGCTTATTGTACCTTTTTCAATCAGGGGACACTGAGCGATTTTCAGGCACTGAAAAAATTACATGGATTAAATAATAGGGACTTTTTCAGATTCCTTCAGGTACGTCATCAGATTAACAGTTTTATGTTACAGGGTAAAAAGGCATTTGAAAACAGCTTATTGAAGGTTCTCATTAGTGCATATAAACTAGACTCTGGGCTTAAAGTAATTTCAAGACTATATAGGGCTCTTCAAGAGATTAAGTTAACAAGCTCCACCTATATAAAACAAAAATGGGAGAAGGAATCTAACAGTGCTATCTCAGAAGAAGTTTGGAAGGAATTCTGTGAATTTCAGTGGAGGATATCGAGCTCAGCGATATGGAGAATGTTTGGTTGGAAGAGCATCTGTAGAGTATTTATAACACCTGCTCAAAAATCACACCACTTAGGCAGCGCTAGCTGCTGGAGGAACTGTGGCTCCCAGGAAGCCAACCACTATCATTTGTTCTGGGCTTGTCCAAAAGTAAATGACTTTTGGCATAAGATATACTCAGAATTAGTGACTATATTTGGAACAAAAATTCAGTTCAAATGGGACGAACTCCTTTTTGGTCTTTTACGTTCAACTTCTACAAATATGAAAACAAAACTTTTATTTGGTATCCTAAGTATTGCTGCCAGAAAAGCAATCACAAAGAAATGGCTCCAACCGAATGCTCCAACTATTGAGAACTGGTATGATACCATTTATGAAATCTTTGTAATGGAAAGAATCACCTTCTCATTGAGGCTCCAGCAACATAAATTTGAGGAAGTATGGGAAAAGTGGAAAGCGTATATAGCCCCGAAACGCCCTTCTTTTGTTTGAAAAAAAAAGGAAAAGAATAGCTTATGTTCTTCTATACAACTGGCATGTATTCTTTTTTTCTTAAACTCAAGGCACCCCTACTTTATTTTTATTTTAATTTTATTTTAATTTTATTTTTGTTTTGTTCTGTCTGTTTTTCCCCCCCAAAAAAACTGAAAAATGGTTCACTGTATGTAAGGTCAACCTGAAGGTGGACTATGGATGGTTTGTGAAAATGTGAAACCAAATAAAGAAGAAAATGTTAAAAAAAAAGAAAGTGAAAAAAAAATAATTCAGATTAAAAAACGTTTATTAACAGGGAATAATAATATTAATAATAATAATGATAGTAACATCAAGGAGGTATAAACAGGCCCTTGCAACAAAGGTTAATATATTTGATGTTGTGTCGTCAGCTTGTTATGGAGTTAAGCTGTTGCTCTGTGACCAAAGAATTATAAAAAGCCAGCAGTTTCCACCTGTTTTAAGTCTTTGAACTAAGCAAGGAAAAACGTGTCCTCAACTGACACATAGAAAATATGCTTGTATTGTTGTATCGTCTCATTTTACTCTCAAGGGATCAAGGTCATTGATTTGTGATTTTACAACACAGAGCTGCACGATAAAATGTAAACTGGAGCCCCTCAATGCTACAGAAGTATTACAGTAATTCCATACATACTAACTACATAGTTAGTATTACAGTTCTGACTTCTTAGGGTGAGCTGTTTTTACAGTTTGAAAAGCTTCGACTGTAGTTTAAGCATGACAATCAGCCCGTCTGCAGTAATGTGAGCACAGATAGGCAGCCAGATGCTCAGTGTGTAGATAGATTTTTCTAGAGGAGGTCTTTTTGGAGGGGGAGGGGGGGTGGGTCAGTGGCTTCTCTGCTATGCTTTTATGGGCTTTTATCCCAAAACACCTCAACTTCCCTGAGAGCAATATCAGCAGGGATTTCATGGCAACAGTGTAAATATTTTATATAGTGAATTTGTCCGGCTGTGTGTATGTGTCTGTGTGTTCTTGAAGGCTGCAGTGGGAAGGCATAGGTGGGCGTTTGAACTTATATACTGTATCTTCTCAAGTCAAGAATTTAATGGGCTTGTGCAAGAACGTATATTTGTGTAACGTAGCATCCAGTGTATATGGTTGAGTGTGGGCAGGCAGCTCAGGGCTGGACAGGGCAACACTGACCCACACTGTATAAACATAGAGTTCATCCAGCAGGAACAAGATAATTATACCCCCCTCCCCTCTCCACAGCAGTGGAATAGTCCATATTCCATTTAACAGCACAGCCATGAATGGAGCTTTTTGTATAGAAATGATGCCTCTGTACTTTCTGTGCATACTGTACACATGGTCACCCAAACCCTGCCACTGGGACTGTATATATATTTTGTGTGCCTGTGCCTGGTGGCAAAAATCCCTTATAGTTCTCTTTGGGGTTGAGTTTCACAAATTTTACTTCAAGCTAAACTTCTGTCAGTCTGGATTTTTTGTACCACTTCTTGACAGTAGAACAAAGTGAAAACACAACATCTAATATAATAACACCTTGTCATACTGCCAAAGTTATTAACAAACAAATGACTAACTTAAGCTGTCATTTGGTCACGTCCTGTCTGCTGTACCAAATGCTGCTGGAAAGGAGGCTGAGTTTAAGTTTTTGCGAATAAAACCAAAACAATGAGCTAAAAGATAGGTGCACGATAGATATTGGATGGACAAATCTTTCTTGTTCATTTCTGCTAAATGAGGCTTAAAAGCTCAAATGAGCTGCAGAGTTGTATAATTCTTTGTAGATTCCTTACAATAAGTGATCTCTTTCACATGACATATAGTCATTTGACCCATTGTTCATATACAAATATGGAATGGTGCAGCTATCAAAGATGAATGAAGTGCTCTTAGACACTGCCCACCACTCCAACTGAATCCCAAATCCATATATGCGTGATGTGTAAATAGACAACTGTTAGCTAACATGTAAGCAAGTGTTTAATGAACTCATTTTGGAACATCAACAATGTGTTACGATCAAATTTGAGGCACCATAACAAAATCAGGGAATATACACTCATAAACTTTGCACAGAGGTTCTTCAATTAAAGCATTGAGAAAAACATATATTTCCCCCAATAGCATTTTTTCCTGTCTGTAAAGGTAATCTCAATTCAGTCCTTCAATGTACTTATTTCTCAGTATATATTTTCGTCTGACAAATTGATCTCAAATATTGCTAATTAATAAATCTGCATTATAGTGAAAAGGTATTTTGTATTCTCTTGTTTGTATCATTATTCACTTTATAATAAACATATATAGTGGCTAGTAGCACTCAAGTCTCAGTGGTCTTGATTCACATTCCGCCACACATTTCCTGATGTAGTGATCATTTAACATTGTAATTGTGCTAAACAGGTGTTTGTGTGTGTTGCTGTGTTTTCAGAGTACCAACGAGGCAGTATTCGCTGTGGATTTCAACCCCAGTGACAGCACAAACATCATCACATGTGGGAAATCCCACGTGTACTTCTGGACGCTCAACACTGGACAGTTTACAAAGAAACAAGGCATATTTGGAGTAAGTCGGACTTGAGTTAATTCAGAGTCAATTTATCCTGACAGCAAATGTTTTTCCAATTTTATCCATTTTTCAAATCACTAGTTCCCTTACCGTTGTCAGGGTATGAGTAAGTACAAAAAGATCAAGTTTGCTACTTCCTCAATTTGAGGCCAAAAAGGGAAGTAAGGAGCATAAATATAGATATGTTGATGAAGGTTCTCAGTCATCCTGCTCATATATCGAAAGCACCCGGAAGTGTTTCAGTTTCTTGAAGATGTTTCACCTCTCATCCAAGAGGCTTCTTCAGTTCTAATTAACTGGAGGGGAGTTACAGGTTTTTAAACTCTGTGTGTGAGTGTCCTTATAGAATTGTACAATGTTAGCTCTGAGTTTCGTCGTTAGGGCCCGTTATGGGTCATTGACCCAACCGGCCTTCAAGAAACTGAGACTGAAGCCCAGTTGCCTATGATATTGAACTTAGCTATGGATATAGACAACAAATCCAAAAGAATAATAATTGACAATCCAATTGAATCTAAGTCAGGCATCATCAAATGGTGGGTCCGGACGGAGAGATGGTTCTGTCTGGACCTGTATCCAATCTCTGATAAATTCAAGAGAATAGATCATTTTCATGGAGCATAATCCTTTTTCCGACATTCGCGGCTGTTGACAGTGGGCGCAGCTGCTCCAGTTAATACAACAATGACTTCACTCAATTCAGCCTATCGAATCGTTTGTTTACCCTTACCGAATGTTCACTAAAGGTATCGTGGATTTTGGGGCAACATAAAAAAACATGTAGTGATGGGATGGTTGTGAAGGAGTGCTTGAACGCCGTTGCTGAGACATTATTTGAGGGAAAACAAAAAGCCGAGTTGGGTGAAAAAAATCTAACAAATCCCGATGTCAGCTTCAACAACTTCAACTGTACTGGCACAGCTTGATGCAGCTATTCACAGTGCACCATGCATATCCTTGGCTGTTACTGATTATCCCCAGCTTTTGGTGTATGTGAGATTCTTTCACAAAGATAAGAGGACCTTTTGGATGTAACGCCACCTGAGACACATACAAGAGGAGAGGGCATATATGCAGCAATAAAGGAGATGTTGAGAAAGAGGGGTATAGATCTGAAACAGGTGGTGTCTGTCACCACAGATGGTGCCCCTGCCGTGGTGGGAAGAGAGAGGGGGGCTGTGCCATGGATGAAAGAGGACAACCCTGATCCCATCAGACTGTTCTGTGTGCTCTTTCAGAAGATTTTGCTGAAACAGTAATGAACACAATGATAAAACTCATTAACTTCCTTAAGGACATCCTCATCCCTTCAGCATCTCCTCCTGAAAGAATTTCTGGAAGATGTTGAGGCAAATGCCAATGACCTACTACTGCCCGACAATGTGAGGTGGCTAAGTAAAGGCAATGCACTGGGACGTTTCTGGTCTATTCAAAAAGAAATAGCAGCTTTCTTAGAGCAGCTCAAGATCAACACAGTTTTCACTTTTTCTGCAAGATGAGCACAAAATGGATATGGTTGCTTTTTTGGTTGACATTACATCACACCTTAATGAGCTCAATTTTAAGCTGCAGGGCCAGAACAATTCAGTTGCTGATTTGGTGACAGCTTTTTGATCTTTCCAGAGGAAGCTGGAAATCTGTTCCTTCAAAAAGATCTTGAAGGAGAGTGTACACACTTCCCAAAACTGCAGGAACAGATTCAGAGTGAGAGAGATGTTTCTCCCTATGTTGACTTCATAGACAAGCTGATTGGAAACTTCAGTAAAAGGTTTGACAGCTTTAGCCTTGGGAGTTAACGCTTCCTGCCAATCCAGAATCCTTTCCTCATCAGAGAAGTCAGAGGATTTTCAAAGGAAGTGACACAGACATTCAAGTGAGCACATGCAGGTTCTCTACTGCTTCGGCTCGCTGATCTGCAAGGAAATGATGCATTAAGAGAGCGTTTTGAGGCAAATGACCCTGCTACTTTCTGGCTACAGACTGTGTCTGAGACCGCTTTCCCTGGTCTAACCAAAGTAGCACTGCACACCTTTACCATGTTTGGATCGACTTACAGCTGTGAGTCAGCTTTTTCCACTATGAATAATATCAGAAACAAGTACCGTTCCAGGCTCACAGGTGAACAGCTACATATCTGCATGAGAGTGGCACTGACTCCATGCACACCAAGATTCAAATTACTGGCAGGGCAATCACATGTCCATTTCTCTCATTAAGAACAGTTAAGAAACAGTTCGGACCTTTTACTTGGGGGAAATTTTAGTAACTGGACCTCAGTGACTTTTAATTGAATACCCCTGATCTAAGGTGTATCGACGGTGTAAATCTGACTTAAAGTTAATATACCATCGTAAATTTGAATAACCTAAAATATATTATTATATTAAAACATTTTTTTATTTTTCATACCTGTCCTAACAATATATGAACTTATTATCTTAAATTGTTCTACTTTTCTTTTCAGAAATACAAGAAGCCCAAGTTCATCCAGTGCTTTGTATTCAGCCTGACGGGAGATGTTCTCACCGGAGACTCTGAAGGAAACATCTTGACTTGGGGAAAATCAGCTGCAGATGTGAAAACACTTGGTAAAGGAGCCAAAGGTCAGTGCTGCAGATCAATATACACTAAATCAAATTAAATGTCAATATGAAGTTAATCTCTGTGAAGACAAGTTGGCTCAAATAAAGGTGGAAGTTGAATCAATCAATCATTCAATCAATCAATCAAAGCTTTATTGTCATTTAGCATTTAGTGCGCATGCTCCAGATCAGACGTTCAGCAATCTAACAGCTTGTGGAAGGAAGCTGTTGATTAGTCTGTTCGGCATTTCTGACTCTGGAACCGTTTTCCTGACGGGAGCAGTTCAGAGAATGTGTGGAGAGGGTGGAAGGGGTCCCTGATGATGTTCAGTGTCTTGCTCCTGCAGCGGCTTAGGAAGAGTTCTTGGACGGAGGGGAGGGAAACTCCGATGACCCTCTCAGCTCCTCTAACAATTCTCTGCAAGGCTTTTTTGTTTTACATACTGCACATGGAGTACCATGTCCAGATACAGTATGTCGAAGAATAGACCCTAGAGCCATGAAACGAAGACACAATGTGTAGGAATTCTGCATTAAAATGTCTTGATAAATAGCTCGACCTTTGTGATATATTTTGTTGAGTTGTGTACTTACACTATCCCAAATGTTTACAATAATGATCAAACCCAAAGAACCAGAAGTCAACAAATATGCCTTAACATCACACAACACTCAGACTTTTAATGATCACCTTTTCTGTGAACATTTCTGCACTGAGTCAGATCAGATAGACTTTCATGGTTCTTTAACAATGAAGACAACAATACCCTTGATCCCACACTACTTACATCTTTTGTTTTGTTCCAATTGAGAGACCTCAAGTGGCAGAAATGACATACTGTGCATTTAATTGAAATGTATTTCGGATTTATTTCTGAAATATTCTTTTGGCTCATTTCATATGAAATTGCCTCTAGACACACTGATTAACAGGCTCTAAATGTCTTTGATTTCCCAGAGACCTTCCAAATTATGCGACAGACCCGAGCCCATGAAGGCAGCGTGTTCACCCTGTGCATGCTGCAGGGTGGCGGTCTGCTCAGTGGAGGAGGCAAAGACCGTAAGATCATCCGCTGGAGCGCTGACCTGGCACCTGAGAGAGAGTGTGAGGTGAACCACAGCTGTATGTGTGTGTGATGCTGCCGGTGGCGCGCTCTGTGAAGTTACATTCAAACAGAATGGAAAGAATGTTGATTAATGTGATCATTTGTACAGATTCCAGAAAAGTACGGGGCAGTCCGTACCATTGCAGATGTGGATGGGGAGGAACTTTTGGTTGGTACAACGCGTAATGCCGTCCTCAGAGGCACCTTCTCAGACGGATTTGTGGCTATAGTGCAGGTATGTAGATGTGCATTAAAGGAACAGTGGTCAGCACCAACATCTGTGACAAATAAATAGTGTTTCCTTTGACTTCTTCACAATTAAAGCCACCCCAACAAACAGCGAGACTGACACTGGTGAGATAAAATAACACTGGATTACATGTCAGAATGGCTGACCCCACCACTATCACTGAAAACTATTGTAGAGAGAGATCATTGCTGAATGTAAAGCATGAGCATTGTGTAGTTTTGTTGAAGAAAAGTTCATGAGAAGAGAAAGATCTTCATTGATGGATTTTTTTCAGCCTAAACAAACTAAATAAAGAAACTCTCTGCTTTTATGACTGAATTAACAAACACAACACTATGTATACTGTTTTAATTTGTTTATATGTGACGGACCCTGCCGCCTTCCTAGCTTCAAACAGTGTTCTGGGACCTTAATTTCCTCAGAGAGCAGCATTTTCATTCACTTACAGAATTATTTTGTATTATTACCTCATTAATATTGTAAATATTCAAATTCTGACTTTTTTTAATTCTCAAAAATTACATTGTGCACCTTTTAATGACTATTCATGTAAAAATGGTATTGAATACAGATGCACTGATCATGTTTTCTTTCGGACAGTATTGATTGCAGGTGGTTTATGAGCAGTATCGGTTGATATACAGCGGACACCATTCATTTCTCTCTTTTTTGGGGGGGGGTTTTGGTATAGCAGTATGACAGGTCAGTTTTACTGCTTTGTAGTGTAGTGGGTTCTCCAGCAGATGACAGCGTAACCTAGACTATAAATGCTGTGTGTGTGTGTGTGTGTATGAATTATACTGCGTCAGTGGTCTGAGAGTTTTAAAACAGATTTTGACATAGTTTTGCTATTTGGGAGCGTAAGGTTTGGGCAGAGTTAAAGTATACCAGAGGTCCTGATGACATGATTTTCAATAACTTAAAAAAAACAGATGCTCCCAAAATGGGTAAAACCTTATATCGTTGTAGAGCTATGTGCAGAGCTTTGTTTTACTCTGCCCCTCTCAATGTCTCAAAAACACGCCAGCCCTTTTTACACAGCGACTGCACAATATTACTAAAGATGCCACACCTCTGTCCTGTCCTCTTTTTATACAGACGTTGATTTGGCTCTGTTACTATCTCCACTGCCAGCTCAGAGGCGGAAGAACAATGATTCTCAATTTTGGTGTCTTTGTGCCTTGTATACAAAATAGTGAGGCGAAATAAAGGAACAACAGTCCCGCCTTGAACAGGCTGTGTAAATGGGGCCCACAGACACAAGTGTCATTAGCTCTTCCTCTCCTGAGAAAATTGTAAAATGATATGTGTGAACTATGTTTAAAAGTTTGTTTTTTAAACTTGTTTTTTCATGTTTCTTAATCTTATTTTACTGGTCATAATGTTACATTTGTGTAGTGTTGACTTCTAGGTTTTCTATCTGTGTGATACCTACCTGTTCACTGGATTCAGCATATTTGCAAATTACAGCTTCTAATGGCTTGATTTGTTGCAGACTGGATGATGTTTTGTTCCCTTGGTTTGGATGAAAATGATTTATTGGTATTATTTTGATAAATTTAGCCCAATCAAGTGATGCAGTTGATTTTGTTCCCCTGCACCGCTGTGTTATTTCAGCTCCCCATGCCCGGAAAGGTTTACAAATCAGATTAAGGAAAAAAAAAGATTATAATTAGATTATAATAATTGTAATTCAAAACAAAACAAAAAAAGCCAAAATGTGACATTTTGATGACATGGATGTCGCTGGTTTCTGTCTACACTCTTTTAAATGCTACTTTAGGGCATTCGTAAAAACATTTGAATTAATGTCTGTCTGTCTGTCTGTCTGTCTGTCTGTCTGTCTGTCTGTCTCAGGGCCATGTAGATGAGATGTGGGGGCTGGCTACACACCCCTCTCAGAACATCTTCCTTACCTGTGGTCATGACAGGCAGGTGTGTTTGTGGAACACAGAGGAACACAAACTGGACTGGTGCATCACCCTGGAGGTAGGACACACTCATCCTCACTTTCCTGTATGCACTCCATTTATTTATTTATTTATTTGTGGATCAACTGACTAACAGTATATTTGAATACATCACATCGATATTGATTCTGATGCTGATGCGTGTAAACTAGTCATGTGTGTCTCTGACAGGAGTATGGGTTGTGTGCTGGCTTCTGCCCTAATGGATCAGTGGTTTCAGTCGGCCTCAGCACAGGAAGGTAATTAAGTCCCAGCACTTAAAGCAATCTGTGAGCTGAGAATGATAACAGAAGATAATAAAGAAAAGTATTTAACTTTGACTGACAGGTCCAGTTCATGTAAATGATTTTAACAATCAGATGCAGTATATAATAAGGAAAACATTTCAAAGGAAAAGTTCAACATTTGGGGAACATTTTCATTCTTTCCAAGAGTGAGCTGTTCAGATGCGTTTCAGCCTGATGAGGGTGTGTTCAGCACACACCAGCAGACAGGACATGACAGACTAGTGTAGAATTAGACTGTAGGCAGTTCCAGCATGAAACTCCCCGCAAGCCCTCAAATGTTAATATGGCTTCAGCTAATGTTAAAACCTTTTTCTAGACTCAATGCTTACTTACTCTAACCATGTTCTGACAGTAGCTCCATACCTAAAGCAGTAACAATTAAGTTTAATTTCTCTCTACTTTTTCTGGAAAATGGTGAATTCACCCTTATGGCTGAGGGGTGAGCTCCAGCCCCAAGCAAAGCAGTGCAAGTATCTCAGGGTTTTGTGTGTGATTTTGGGCTATACAAACGAAATTAATTTGATTTGATTTGTTGGAGGCGTAGAATCTTTGCCACTGCTACATCACGTCGATAGGAGCCAGCTTAAGTGGTTCAGGAATCTGATTAGGATGTGCCTCCCTTTGTAGGTTTTCAGGGTACGGCCAATGGGAGCCCCTTGGGGCAGACCCAGAACTCGCTGGAGAGATTACATATCTCATCTGGTCTGAGAACACCTCAGCATTCAACATCTGACATATTTACACCATCACAGTTGTCTATTTACACATCCAGCCAACAAAGAGTAACATGTGTGAAATATTCACTCTTTTAGCTCTGATTTAGTCTCCACCAACTCCTCAGATAATATCTGGCTCTTTAGCCGCTAGATGCTTCACATGTTCACTAGCTGTTTTCTAACTATGTCTGTCTGCTGTTTGGTGCGGAGCAGGTAGTGTACAGTGGCTTTGTCAGAGCTTTTTCTCTGAAAACAGCTGCTGCTGGAAACAACACCAAAATTATGAGCTAAAAGCTGCTGGAAAGCTCTGCAAGGCTGAGAGGACAGGTAGATGTTGGTAACTCTCTGCGGGATCATCACGATGTGTAGTCATATAATATATTGATCAGTGCGGTGTTAAAGCGACAGAGACAGCGTTGATTTTTCCAAACATGTTGAACTATTCATCCGATGAAATTAGTGTAGTTTACATTATGAGAAGAGAAAGTATATACTGTAGTCTGAAGAGTAGGCACCTCTACATTTATTAAACTTAATATAATGAATGAGCTGCCAGCTGTTCCTGCTTTGATGAATCCCTATCTGTCTGCCTCTGCCCTGATGAACCTCTCCCATCCTGCTGTAACACTAACAGGTGGATGGTCCTCGACCTGCTGACCAGAGAGGTGGTCTCTGAGTCCACAGATGGGAACGAGCAGCTGTCTGTCATGAGATACTCACCAGGTCAGACTTTACTGTCAACTCCATATAGCCTCTTCTATCTGCAGAAAGTACAGCTATGTTTTTATTTATTAATTTCGAAATCCACTGATATTCCACCTGCTGGCAGTACAAATGGAAGTACGATTAAGGTATTTTTAAAGAAAAAAGTACCTTTTTGGAGCCAAGAACAATAATATTAAAACATTATTAATAGCTTGGAACAGAAACATAGCTGCTCAGGCTTTTAGACTGATCCACATTTTCAAGGGATATTCATGAAGAAAGAGACATAACATAATTATATACATTGAGAGAGGATGAGGTAAAGGAGGGGAAACATTTGAGTAAGATGAATAAAAATGGAAAAAAAACTGTTTGTCGACTAGATGTTGTAGATTATGCAACAACTTTTCGATTGCTTTGTAATGTCTATAACCTCTTGGCCACCTGGATACCCCAAAATACATCAAATGTGCAAAGAATACAGTGCATTGCTGGTATTGCCAACACTAGAACTTCCTGCAAACGACTTAAACACTTGATCTCGACAGTGATCTGATGGTTAATCCAAAAAAACACACACACAGCAGTTGTGTCCCGCAGGTTCTTTTTCTAAGAGCAGAGATGTTGAAAACCCCTTTAAGTGTGTGAATGTTCTGTTGTGTTTTCAGATGGCAGCTTTTTGGCTGTTGGATCCCATGACAACTTTATCTACATCTACAATGTGACAGAGAGTGGCCGGCGATACACCCGCTTTGGGAAATGTAATGTGAGTAAAATATAAAATCCACGTCCAAATGTTCCCATTTGTTCGGTGGATTTTCTCTTGATCCAGTCTGACTCTCTGAAACAATGTTCAACATGCTCATGTTAACTATTCAGTTCAACTTTTTGAATATAGTGAAATGTCATTAGATTTAAGGTAGAAGTTTGTGGATATCAGGGGCATTGCCCCTGATGATGAAGAGTACAACAAGGACATTCATGTCGCCCGGAATGTTGCCTGTTACCGGGGCCCCACCCTGGAGCCAGGCCTGGGTGTGGGACTCGCAGGTGAGCACCTGGTGGCCGGGTCTTTGCCCACTAAGGCTGTCAACGAATATTCTAAATTCGAATATATGTTTGAATATTCAAAAAAAAACGTGACATGACGGGTCAGGGACAGGTCACAGGAGTTGCATTTGCACAGCGTCATTCACTGCTGAAAGTGAGACGTGACAAAAACCCTAGACACCCTTAGACAGCAAAAATGCGGAGC
The DNA here is from genome assembly GCA_963678695.2 of Diplodus puntazzo. Classification (NCBI taxonomy): domain Eukaryota; kingdom Metazoa; phylum Chordata; class Actinopteri; order Spariformes; family Sparidae; genus Diplodus; species Diplodus puntazzo. The sequence goes on along the minus strand of OZ023170.1, from coordinate 11,445,123 downwards.
CTCGAGATAAAGTTGTATGCAAGCTGTGTAAGCTACAGTTAGGTTACCATTCCACCACTAGCAACATGAGGGCACATCTCGAAAATGTGCGCCCAAATAAGCATGCCATGATGACGAAAGGGTCATCTCCCTGCGGGTCGGGGATAGGTCTCTCACTGTTGTTTCGGCTTACGGGCTGAACAGCAGTGTAGAGTACCCAGCCTTCTTGGAGGCCCTGGGAGGGGTACTGGAAAGTGCTCCAACTGGGGACACTGTCGTTCTACTGGGGGACTTCAACGCTCATGTGGGCAGCGACAGTGTTACCTGGAGGGGCGTGATTCGGAGGAACGGCCTCCCCGATCTGAACCCGAGTGGTGTTCTGTTGTTGGACTTCTGTGCTAGTTACAATTTGTCCATAACGAACACAATGTTCAAGCATAAGCAGTAGGCGATATGAGGGGGGATGCCGTCCCCCTTGTTAGCAAAATTACCAAAAAGCATCCCCCTTGTTAACCTGCCATCACTCTCCATCCGCAAGCAGCTGGTAGTGTGTTAGAAATCACAAGTGGTCGCGATCAGCTCCGACGCACAGTTAAGTCAAGCCGGGCATGGCTGCTTACGATCCGGCTGCCTGGTTTATGTTTGACGGAAGCTGCAACAAGCTGCACAGAGCAGATCGCGCCGGCAGGAAGTCAGAGACGCAGGAAAGGCATAGAGCATCTGATCAATTTTCAAAATAAAACACCCTGTGCAGACTCCCGATTGTCCAAAAACAAAATAATGACCAGATCAACAAAAGTTTGTTATTTATGTTCTAAACCAAAATTGTACTTTTTGTTAGCATTTTAAGTGTGTCTGTTCAGAACATGGTGGCTATGTTATGTTGCCAATTGTAATTATTGTGCTGGTTTATAGTTTAACCATTAGTGAGATAGCTGTTTCCTGACACCAGCTGTTTTATCCCCCATTGAAACGCACTCTGCTGGCCAAACTATGTCATTACACCAATTTTTTATTACCCCAAGCATGTTTTGCTGCATTATACTTAATATAAAACATTTAAAACCTTAATAATATAAGGTTTTAAAACCTTATAAATCAGCTGGGAAATCGATAAAGCCAAATACCAATAAATCAGTTGGGCTCTGCTATTTTGCACAATGTTCAATGTGTGTCCTTCAAGGAATTTAGATGGAAAAAAAATTCCAAGGGGTCATGTAACTTGCTTGTAGTGTATTGTGAGAAACATGAGTAAACCCTGCCTGAATAAACTCAGTCCATTGCATACAATTTATTTACTCATTACTTTAATACAGTTGTAGTGGGGAGAGATGGAACATAACTGGATAAAATAGAATTGAAGAATTAGAAATGTCACAGTTATGGTTAAGGTGTCCTGCAACAATGTCCTTTGGGAGGTGTACATCAGTGTGTCGGGTTAGGGTTGGGTTAGGGTGGTGCTCTCATTGGCCATCCCCCTTGTTAAAAATTAACAAATCACCTACTGAGCATAAGGGTGTCCATCAGTGCACGTGGCACCAGGACACCCTAGGCCGGAGGTCAATGATCAACTTTGTGGTCGTGTCATCTGACCTCCGGCCATATGTCTTGGACATTCGGGTGAAGAGAGGGGCTGAGCTGTCAACTGATCACCACCTGGCGGTTCAATTCAGCAGTGACCAAACCTCTCATCAGCAGAAAGAATAAAAAGGCTAGACTTGCCTTTGCTGAGGAGCATGTTGTGTGGACAGAGGAGAGCTGGTACAGAGTGCACTTCATTGATGAGAGTAAGTTCAATTTATTTGGGTCTGATGGGAAACATTATGTTCGGCGTCGAACTGGGGAAAGACTGAACCCAAAGTGTGTAAAGAAGTCAGTCAAATTTGTAGGAGGAAGTATCATGGTTTGGGCGATGTTTTCTGCAGCAGGAGTTGGGCCTCTTGTACAGCGACATGGCAGGGTGAATGCAAACGTTTATGTGAACCTCCTACGGCAAAATGCAATTCCTTCACTGCAATTGTCTCCCAATCAGCCAGCAATTTTCATGCAAGACAATGCCCCCTGTCACTGCAAAACGGGTTAAGCAGTTCCTTGAAGCTAATAATATTAAAACAATGAAATGGCCAGCCCAGAGTCCAGATCTAAACCCGATAGAGAATCTCTGGAAAATCCTTGGCGACAAAGTAATGGCTAAGAAACCCACTACAGTTACCGAACTGTGGAAGAAACTGCAAGAAGAATGGACCAAGATCAAACCAGAGCAGTGTGAGAAACTAGTGATGTCCTGTGGGCGCAGATGTGCTGAAGTTATTCAAAGCAAAGGCCTCTACACCTCCTATTAATGTTTGAATCCTATAGCCCTAAAAAAAACATTGTTTAAATCTTCTATTCTGACACAGTGGTTACTGTTCTCTAATTTTGTATATTAATATATAGTATATTATATATTAATATATAATATTGTATATAATTTTATATATATATATATATATATATTAGGGCTGTCAAAGTTAACGCGTTAATAACGCGTTAACGCAACGTCCTCTTAACGCCGTTAATTTTTTTAACGCGCGATTAACGCTCAGTATATTTAAAAAAAAAAAAAAAAAAAAAAAGTAAAACGCGCATTGTATGATTACGGCCGTCGGCGGCACCCGTAGTCTTGATACAGAGGGTGGCAGAAGAAGAAGAAAGGGAATCAGAAGAAGCAGGGTTGGCGGTTCGTTAAAAACATGGCAGACTGAAAAGCAGCACTCGCTGCAAACTCCTCATCTCTGCTGTCACTCACGGTGGCGGACATTTGTTTCTCCATCGCCCTGATCATTTTGCGGGACACTCTCTTGTGTTGTGGCCGTTTGCTGATAACTCATCCCCGCATGTTTATCTCAGGCTCCTCGCTAGCCTTCTTCCTCCCTCCAGCAGGCAGAGAAACGTCTAGCAGCTGCTTCTCCCGAGTTTTCCTCTAAATATATCACGACAGAAAGTTTGAATTTCAAGTCGTACTTTTTATTGTTTTGCTGCACCGGAGCCATGGCGATCATCAGTCTGATACTGACTGACAGAAAGCAGCACACTGTGTTAAAAAGGCGAAGAAGAAAAACGTGCAGTGTCAGTGGACACCACTTGCAAGCCAAACAGACGGCAGATGCAGACAGTGTTGCCAGATGAGATTGACAGTTTCCAGCCCAATCACATCGTAAAACCCGCCCAATCAAATAAAAACCAGCCCAAACCGAGGGGGGGTGCCGCGCTCCTCGCCGTCAGCGGGGGGGAGAGAGAGAGAGAGAGAGAGAGACGCTCTCTTCGCCGTCAACGTGGGGGGTTGTTGTCGCTGTTGCCGCTCTCCTCCGGCGCTCCTCATGGGCTCCCGTAGTTCAGAGTGCAGTTTTCACAATATTGAAAACTCGCCAAATGTGGACAAAACCAGCCCAAATTTTATTCACCCGCCCAATGTATTTTTTTCCCGCCTGACATAAACAAAAGTAGCCCAATTGGGCGGAAAACCGCCCAATCTGGCAACACTGGATGCAGAGAGCCCATCGCCCCACCTCGCCAAAAGCAGACAACCCTGGATTTATTTTCCTGCATGATTTGAAGTGTTGAATAAACACTGAAAGTGCAAGCATATTTGACCTTTCTTATGTTGTTAAAGTATTAAGAACATGAAAAAATACATTAAGGTACATTTAGAACAGAAAAAAATGTGCCAAAAAAATTGCGATTAATATGCGATTAATCGCGAGTTAACTATGGACAAAATGCGATTAATCGCGATTAAAACAATTGATCGTTTGACAGCCCTAATATATATATATTCACATATATATATATATATATATATATATATATATATATATATATATATATATATATATATATATATATATACACATATATACGTATATATACGTATATAATATATATATATACACATATATATACGTATACACCACACATATATACACATATATACATATATACAGAACTGTTTTATTGTGACAGCGTTTTAGCTACGTTCACATGTCGACCAGACCACATTCAGAAAGAATGGAAAGAAGGATTCAAGAAGCAAAGCCAACATCATTTACTTTATATTGTATATAAATTACATTTAAATATCACCAAAGCTAAACCTCGACTGAGCCTGATGCTCTATACAACATAATGGATCAAATCACAGCTCTAACGGGAGCTGGGACAGGTGCTGAGAGCTCACAAGCACTAACACACTGTTGGTTTGGTCTGCACATGGGATTTGTTGACAATAACAAGATGATAGAATATCATCCGCCATGTCCTCTAACACTGATTCACAAATTTGTTGTAGAGCATTATATGACACTGCCTCTATCCAATCAGGGTCACTCCAGCTTCATAACTCACCTGGATTGGTCCAAAGATGGAAAATACATTATGTCTAATTCAGGCGACTATGAGATCCTTTACTGTGAGTAAAAAATATTGTTTTTGTATTGAAATCCACAGACAGTGTGACAATGTACTGTTCTGACTGAGAAGATGAATGTATTCTGACAGGGGACATAGCAGCAGGGTGTAAACTGTTGAGGAACCGCTTTGAGAGCAAAGACAGAGAGTGGGCCTCCTATACCTGTGTACTGGGCTTCCATGTGATGGGTGAGAAACAGAACATTTTTGTCCGTTCATGTGTTGTCACTGTTGTGGCCACTAAACACGTTGGTGTCACATTGATGACTGTTGCTGTGGTGTTCCAGGTGTGTGGCTGGAGGGCTCTGACGGGACAGACATCAATGCCCTGTGTCGCTCTCACAGTGAGAGGATGGTGGCTGTGGCTGATGACTTCTGTAAAGTCCACCTGTTCCAGTACCCCTGTCCTAAACCAAAGGTACTGCTTGTATAGATTACACTCACTTTACAGTCAACCTACCTGTTTAATGTGACTGTCTTTACATGTGAAGCAAAGGTTTTTAAACTGCTTCCTTGACATAAAGAGGAAGAGTCTTTGTAACAAGCGTGAACTGGATTAATAATGGAGTGATAAGGAGGTGCAGGAGAATATTGTAATGCTGTAAATTTGCTTTGTGAAATGAAATTTACAATTTCAGTTCAATTATCCAATCATTTTAAAGGAAAGGTTGACCCAAAAATGAAAAGTCATTATTTACTCAACCAAAGGCCGATGTAGTCCACAAAACATTTCTGGAGCTTCACAGCATTACAGCATTCTCCCAAAAAGCTGAAGTAGCTGAAGACTTGTTTTAACAGGAAATTATTTAATTTAAGAAATAAATCAAATGGCTCCATACAGCTTGTCTAGCATAATCCAAGTCAGCAAGAGCCCTGACATCACAAATTGATTCGAAAAGACGTAAAATCAATGATAGATAAATAAATTTTGATTTTGGCAGTTTGGGTCCTCCATACACTGTCCACTTGATAAGCCACATTTAGTAAGAGGAGTTGTCCTGTGGTCTGGTGTCATGTTCTTTCATTTTGAACTGTAGAGAATGTTAAATATCTCAGCAACTTAGCTCTGGATCATGTAAAAAAAAAAAAAAAAACACAGGTATGCTGATACCTTCTAGATATCAGTGATGATCATTTACTTTTCGTGGTGAGGGCAATAGCTGTCCTGAGTAATTAATGGAATTAAATTAAATTAAATTTAGTTTATTTGATAGAGACAATGCAGGTTAACATAGTAACATTTCCACTCGTTACAAACAAGTCAATGTGTCTGATGTTCTGCATACGGAGATTATAGCTAATGCTAGTTTCCAACTCCCGTCCCTAGTTAGGCTTTTAATAGAAGAAAGAAGGTAAGAAGAAAGACATCAAAGTTACATAACAACACAATAAAATGTACAATACATCTAAAATCATACCAAGTCATGACCCATTAAAGATGCATACAGCTCTGATTTTGTTTCAGCCAGACTTGGTAACATTTGTATTAAAAATCTTAATGTCTCGGGTTAGTTTTATTTCGGTCGGTAGTGAATTCCACATCTGGGAACCCTTTATAGAAAAGGCTGATTGCCCAAAGGAGGTCTTACGGCGTGAGATTTTACAGTAACCACTTGCTGTACCCCTGGTGATCCTATCACTATTTTGTCTGCTAAAAAGACTGCACAGCACATCTGGTGCCAAGTTCTGCAAACACTTAAAAACTAGTTTGACAGATGAAAATTTTAGGAAATTATCAAAACTAAGCAAATTATACTGCTTCAAAATGTGACAGTGATGCCACTTTATTGGTTTCTTGGCCATTATTTTTAAGGTTTGATTATACAAAGATGCAATTAACTTAATTGTAGTTGGAGAGGCCTGACTCCACACTGTAACACAATACGACATATGAGAAAAAATTATGGCATGCATATAAAGCTGTGCTGCTTAGATTTGGTATATGATGTCTAATTAGTTTGAATCAGTTTAAATTGTTTTTTATTGTTTTTGATATCTTTTTGACATGTTTGTCAAATTTGAGTCTGGAATCCAGAACTACACCCAAATATTTAAAATCCTTTACCATCTCAATTTCCTCTCCCTGCAGTGTTATGCAAAAATCTTCTGATTGTGGTGTGTTTTTGATGGAGAAACACATGGAAACTGTTTTTTTCTTATTAAGAGTGAGCTTGTTATCATAAAGCCAATGACATACCCTGCTCAAAAATGAAGATAAAATCTCAGCTGCCTCACTAGATGTCTTAGCTGACACGTATATGACTGTGTCGTCTGCATAAAGCTGACAACCAGTGTTATGGCACAGTGTTAAATGGCATCCAGTGGTGTTTATGCCTGGTGCTTTGGAAACCTCATGCTATTGACAGTAGATGATGAGCTGATGTCAGAGAGCGTCTTAAAAGACAGCTTTTTATATTTGCTTCAGTAATATCTCAAGTTCAACATAGACACTTCAGACCTGCTTTACTTCTCTCATCCTATACACAACCTCATGTAATTATAAAAAATCAGGCAATATGTCTCACTGATTCATTCTGTCTTCTCCCTCCCTACTAAGGATGGCACTATATGGTGATTCAAGTGGACTCTTGCTTTCTTTCTTCTTTCCAGGCACCAAGCCACAAGTACGACGGCCACGGCAGCCACGTCACCAATGTCTGTTTCACCCACAGCGACTCCCACCTTCTCTCAATGGGCGGGAAGGACACCTGCATCCTTCAGTGGAGAGTGATGGGAGGTGGGTCTGGTGACAGCAGGGAGAGACTGGGCTCTGTCTCGGCCTCTTCCACCTCCACCAACTGTCCAGAACCGGCCACCAGCTAGGAAGGACACAGTTATGAGCAGTGAACTGTTTACACACAGCCAGAGAGGCGTGTTAGTCAGTGGACAGCAACCACAGTTAATGGCTTAGCCGGGCCTCTGAGGTGCCACCTCTGCTTAGTTTCATACAGAACATGTAGAGGAATTCACTCTTGTAGGAAAGTCCATATTACATTTACACTTACACACCTCCCTAGTCATGTAAATCATTGTGAAACTGAACAGTGTGACCTTAAAACAGAATATTTTTCCGTTGGATATGTGCAGAGGAGCATCAAAATGTCATGAATGTTTGCTGGTACAGAACATGACTTCTGTGGTGACTTTGGTTTCAGTGAACATTCCTGTGTTTAAGTCCATCTTGTTTATTAAACTTACCAAAGCGCTGCACCGTGGCGTACATAGCCAGGCTTATAAAGATGTTTTCATAAAGTTTTTACATATTTTTAATATTTTAAGTAGTGTTTTGTTGATATCTCAGCTAAAATTGAAGCTGTGTTTATGCTTGCATTAGACAGACTGTGACAAAGCTGTTCCAGTGAAATCAACTATCAGCATTTCTGACTAATTAATTTCTCTAACAATAGATCAATACACTTGAAATGATTACTATAGTACAGTTTTATATATTTAAGTGAACAGTGGCAATACTGTAATGTATCTGTCAAGCTCCCAATAAATAACTGAAGACTGGAAAGTGTATTGTGTGTCAAGTGTCACTAGTGGGCAGTGCTGCTCCTTGGATAGTGTGCTGTGCTGCTGTTGAGGAGATGCATGGTCCCATACTACATGTCCCAGAACAGAACATCCCACATGAGCAGGTAAGCTAGTCAGTGGTTTCAAACGTCAGTGTCAGGATGCCCTCACCAGTGGTTGAAGTATTCAGATCATTTTACTAAAGTTAAGTGGCTTTGCTTCAAAATAAAAATACAAAAGAGAAAAGTATGAAAGTATTATAAATAGAAATATTATACATCAAATGACTATGCCAATGGAAACTTTTATATATATTATAGTTGTATCAGTATTACTGAAGCATTAACATGAAAGCATCATTATAATGTTGGAGCTGTTTGATAAATCATTTGAACATATAGACTGGGCTGGATCTTGGCACAGGCATTTTATGCACATGCTTTGAGCCTCCTTGCCACTAGGGGACCCAGACAAAGGGTCAAAGAAAATGAACTTGCTACATTTATTTATTTATTTATTTATATTTAATGGACTGATTGAGATGTGACAGAAAACAGGATGAGAGAGAGCGGGAGTGACATGCAGCAAAGGGCCCCAGGCCACTACCAATAATGGGACACTAAAATTATGACACAAAAAGTCACATTGATTTAAAGTGAAATAGTCTAAGTAATTATACAAACAAGTAGACAATTAAAAAATCTCATAATGGGCGATTCCACTAAACAAAATGCCATACTGATAGGGCTCCTGTATAATAATAATACCCACAGGCACTTCTGATCATCCATTTTTAAACTTGCTTTACCGTATATAAAAAAAAAAAATTAAAACTGAGAATCTTGATTTCTTTTTCTAAGTTAACATTATGATATACTAAGTTATAATATTGAGATAGTCCAAATTAAAGTTGGATGGGATAATTTATTTTTCTTTCACTCTTTTGACAAACCCAAACTTTCATAACTGTAACTTGATGTAATTACTACAACGTGACTCATCATTCTATTACCTCTAAATAAAAAGACATGACTCTGTTTCGTTGACTGAGTAGATGACCTCATAATGTCATTTTAAAATGTCATTTTTTTGACTCCTGTGTGGATAATATGTGAAAGCTCTGTTCTTACTGCACTTATCGCCTCCTGTTACATAACAGTTTCAATGGTGCTATTAGGATTTTATTTTGAAGAAGGCATGTTTTCTTTGCCTCTCCAGTTTGTGTGTGTGTGCGCGCGCGTGCATGTACACTTCCAATTTCCTGCTTTGTCTCGACCTGGCAATAACTTCACTTTCCATACTGTGTATATGTGTGTGATATGTGGAGGCAATCTATATGTTAACTTTACATCCTCTCTTGTCAGTTGATAAAATAACCTTTTGGTTTCCGAAAACACCTGTGGACTGCTCTAAGATGTATCAAGTTATGTACATGCACACGCGTGCGTGCGTGTTTGTACTTGATATAATTGCATTACAAACATGTTGTTTATTTAACCAGGCCCAGTGACAAAGTTAATTGTAAGACACCGGAGATTGCCGACGACTTCCGAAGATGACGATTTGCGCACGAACGAAGGGGGCCAGTGAGTGTGTGTTTGCTGTGTGCGAGTGTGTGTGTTGAACTGAGCGGAGGTGAAGAAGAGGAGGATGAAGCTGGGAGCGGAGGATGGGAGGAAGAGTGGAGTAAGAGACAGGCTAGCTGTGTGTGAATGAGTGAGTGAGAGAGGAAGAGGAGAGGAAGGTCGTTTGAGGGACCGAAAACAAAGACTTGGATTTTTTGGGGATAACCTCCGGAACATTACTAACGGAAACTTTCAACTTTTTACCCGCCACAGCTCGGCTCACAGTGCCCGGAGCCGGCTTTGTTTCACGGCGGGGGTGTCTACGATAAATGAAGGAATAAAACAGATCCCCATCGACCTTTTTCTACCCAAGTGGGGAATACCCCGGGACTGATTTTGCTAAAGGTTACGAGAGAATGGCGGCCAACATGTACCGAGTGGGAGGTAAAGAATGTTTTACATTTTTAAGACACCCCCCACAACGTGATTGTTCGTTTCGACAGCAAGGTGGCTAGCTAGCCGCTAGCTGTCTGTTCGGTTAGCCGCTAACTAATGCTAGCTCTTTCCTAGCGTATGTACGTGCGTCCACTCTTGCAAGGAAGAACGTCAAATCTATTTCAGCAACCAACAATGTCGGTGACTTAGCCATTGGTCAAACGTAAATAACTAAGATTTTGACTTAGCTTTTACTCGGGTGTTTCTGGCCAGAAACACTCCTTCATTCTGCATGAATATCACGCTCCAAGCAGTGGTAATTTATTGCAAATGTCAACTTTTGCAACAGATCGGCGTCATAACCCGACTAGTTTTCTCCACCAAAATACGTGTACGTGAAGTTACCCCATGGCGGCTGCCAAGCAGAGAGAGCCGTTTCCTAAAGTTGGTGTCTAACGTTAAATTAAAAAAAAATGCAACCCGGTGGATGCAAGAGTTGTGGCGAATCGAAGCAATCGAATCAACTGTATAATGTGTAACGTTACATTAGATGTACATATGGTAACGTCCTGGAAGTGAACACAATGCTAGTTAGCAATAGCTGCTAGCTGTTGGGAGGTCAGCCTCCAACCTATTATAACGACGTCTGCGGCTGCTTGCTGAAGCTGGTGGGCTAGCTTTGTCGGTGTGGGGGTTAATTTCATTACCGCCTCCGCCATATCACCATGCAACTGTTAGCGTTAGCCGTGCTAGCTAACTTTAATTGCTAAGTTATGTTAGCCCAGTGCCACGGATTGTGATGTGTTTTTGTGTTAGCCGGTGCTTCTCAAACCACCAGCAGACAAGTGGCTAGATTACGAAGAGTAACTACAGTACTGACACTGTTTAACGTAACCATTTGTTTAGACGAAACACCGGCAAGAGAAACGCAAAGCTTGGCGTTCAATTCAGGAAAAAAGCCGAACTAAGTTAGGTTAGCCAACACCAACTTGCTGCAAATGTAAGAATTTCAGTGTCCGTGAGACTTTACATTTTCATCGTGTGCCGCTACTTTTGCACTGGATGGAAACCGAAGCATTTCATCGAAGTTGGATAAGGGTATCATTTAGAATAAGTTGTACAGCACACTATGAAATATTAAGTGTTTTTATGACACTGAAAAAATGTTACAGGTTGTCTTAACATTTTCACCTAGCTCATCTGCTAACACCGGCTCTCCAAACGACAGCACCATTGTGGAAAGAAAGGAAACGCCGGCAGAGGCGGCTAGACTCAGCTGTGCTGCCGCCACAGTTCCCCCCCCCAGTTTCATTGATGCTGCTATATGGATAAGTGTGCCTGTACTTCGCGGTGGATGTGATCTAGCCCCTTGTCTTTTCGGATTTTGGTTTATTGTCTGTAATGGTAAATAACGTTGTTTGAATTTGTGTACCTTCTTTGGATCTGGCAGAGATGGCTGAATTGACGGTAAGACAGTGTGACAGGCTTGCCACTGTGTAAGGTCATATACGAGTTTGTAGGATATTTAGGTCATGCTGGCTAGTCATAACTCTGCAAAACATTGTGTATAATTCTTTGATTTGGTCGAATGCTAAAATGGCATACTGCAGATTAGACGTGTCTGTTATTATTGTGTCACTGTTTGCAGTCATCGTGTTTCAGTTTTAACACGCCTGGAGTCTGGAAGTCTCAGCCATGGCAGATAACTGGTATATTGGGTTTATTCTGGATTCTATTAAGTGTTAGCTCTTGATTATTAATGGTGTTGCTATAGCAGTGTTTTTCCAATCATTCACTTGAGGTGTAATATATGTATAATGTATGGCTGGTTGCGATGGTAAAAAAAAAATGCAGAAAATCTTCTTGGTGACTTCTGTTGTTTTAGCATTCAAACACTGTTCTGAAGTGTTGATATATTTGTGTTTACATTGACCTCTCTGATTTATAGTTATCTATTCCTGTAATTACCTTGCCTCTGGTGTCAGTTTGTGTTTCTGTAAAGTAGCTATATCCTGTCAGCATATTTGCATTTGCTTATGTAACACATTCTCACATTCTCTTCTCTATGTAACACATGACTTTCTCTCCTCATCCTCACCTGGGTGAATCTGCTAGAGGTGGTGAAATGAGTTTGTTGTATGGCCTGCTTTTATAACGGTTTTCTTGCACTTCATACATATACCATGGTTCTTTGCCAATCTTATATTTTGTAACTAAACCAGCCGGTAGCAACATCATTCTGTAGGGCTGCAACTAACGATTATCATCACTGTGCATTGTCCAAATTGGTCAAACTGATTAATTGATTAACAGAATAGTTGGAGATTACTGAAACAGCTGAAAATCTACAAATCAAAAGCGAGAAAATGCCTGGTTATGGTTTCAGTATCGAAACTGGTAGAGACAGACTGTGTTCAAATGATTTCTTTTAAGGGAGTCTAGGGACTTTCTCCACTGGTAACATAAAAGTAGCCAATATTTGTTTGTTTCCTCTATTTGTAAAATGTGACATGTTACGCATCAATACAATGTTGTCTTCTTTCATAAATTGGGTATAAATTGTGAAATCACTTGAAATAGTGTGTTGAAACGGCTGCTAAATATTGGCAGGTAAGACACATTTTAGACATAGAAGCAGACAGGCTGGTACAGCCATGCTGCTCCAATCTGACACTTTTTACAACGAAACAAACAATTTAATACATCGCATCCAGGGCTGAATTTACAAGTCACAAGTGATAGTGTGCGTCATAGCCATTTTGCAGTGTTGTAGTTTTTTCTTACTCTCTCAAAGATAGAGTTTATTTTCAGACGGTGCCCAGTGTTATTGCACATCTGCTGTTTTGCTGGTTGGTAAGAGAACCCAAACATGTAATTTGCATTGCAGTGAACTACATGAAAATTAGACAGTGTTTTGTGTGTACAAAAATCCATTCTGCCTTTTGTTGTGGCTCCTACTTCTTCTTGTTTCACAGAGGACGTCTGTTGAGAGGCTGGTCTGTTAGTTGCCTGGGACACGTATGTACACACTTCTAAAAGAATGTGGTGATAGGCGGTGATCAGTTCTCAAGCCCTGTTCACACTTAGTATCAACATCTGTTTGAATGTACTGATCACAATAGGCAGCTCATGGTACAGGTATGAATACTACCTAGAGAGACTGAGGAGGCGTTTGAGATCTGATCACTCAGACCGAATTCAGATGGTCTAGGGGGCATGTAACCTTCTTTAAATTTAGCAAATTCTAAATAATTTTGTGGCTGCTTGTAAATTTTGCATTGAATGCAAAACATGAGGTTGTTAACTTGTAAAAATTGTCAGTTTGTGGCAGCATGGCTGTGGCAGCATGGCTGTACCAGCCTGTCTACTTCTTTGTTTAAAGTTCAAAAAACATCATATCCCAGTTATGAACATGTTTATGACTGACTTGGAGCTCTCCACTTGTGATTGGATCTTTCAGGACGGATATTAAACTACCATGTTTTTCAGCTGTATATGGTTCGATTGATAAGACATGTAAAGATGGACAAATGTTTCTCATAGCAGTGGAATTTCTACAGTAGGACTGCAGTGTGATGTGGCAAATACACTGTTACAGTGTATATGCTAAGTATAGCTCATAATATTGCTGTTGAAATCATATGAGCATATGATTATGTAATTAACTATGCAATATGTAATTGATTTTTAAGCAGCCTACACAGTAACAAGGTTAAGTTGTTTAGTTGTATTATGAAGAAATGAATGTATTTTGTATTTTTCTATTTTTGGTTCCTCAGTGTGGCCCGGGACTGTTGTCTCTCAGTGCATTGGTTTGCCCTCTTATTAACAATGCACCATAAAGGAGATATTATGATAAATCACATCTATGTGTATGTTTTATTAAAAAAGGAATAGAAAAACCATCCCAGTATTTTGTAGCGATGGCATCACCAGCAGTGTTGTTAACCTGTTTCAGAATGGTTTCGCATTTATGAAGCAAATGTCCATGGGTTTTGCTCAGTAAGATTTTCTGTTGTTGCAACTGGGTTGTGCATGCAGTTCTATATGAGTGAGTGCCTATATTACCAGTCCCTTAGAAGCACACAGTGTTCAGCCTGCATCTAAGATCATTATCTTCCCTAGAGATTAGTCAAAGGGCTTCCTCCTCTTCATTCACCCTCAAGCACCCAGCACACTGCGCCACTCCAGCCACATATGTCCACAACAAACACCCACAGCAGCAGCTCCTCTGTAGATTTTTTTGTTCTACCTACTGGTATTTAGATGTACACGTTAACATAAACCCTTTCACAGGTGACATGATTATCTGCTGTGTGTGTGTGTGTGTGTGTGTGTGTGTGTGTCTGGTAGATGGTTTAAATAGTCTGACATCAAGTTTATTTTTTTTCCCTGCATCATTGATCCATTATACACCGAGCTGGCCTTAGTGCTGGTGTAAGTGGAGGATCATTCTTTAAATTGTCCCACTGGGCGAAAAGAGATAGATGGCTGAAATAAAAAATAATTCCCTCCTTCCACCATCACTTTGTTCTTTAGAGCTAGAATTAGTCTTGTCAGGCGGGCACATGAGAGTGCAGAACCCCTTTTTGTGCTTCAGCCAGTGTTATGTAATGTGGGGCTGTTGTGTTCCTTTACTGTGAACAAGGAGGTGATGCTTCCATGGTCGGACTCCCCATCAGTGTGCTAAGTAGAGCAAGAAATCCTCTCCCTGTCTGAATCCTTCCTTCTCAGTCTCTGCTTGTGGTGATGCATCAGAAACCCACTGATATCCTCCTGAGGCTCCATGTCCCTGCTTGTGGGAGGACCAGATGGAGCTTGACGTGAAGCCACACTGCTGTGTAGAACTGCATCAAACAGTACAAGGAAGCACTGTCTGCTAGTGGTATGATGAATGATAAATGACTGGCAGGTTTCATCAGTGCTGTGTTTAAATGCTGAAATCCCCGTTAAAGCTGTCACAGCTGGTATTGTAAGCCCATATTCACGCTCATTAAATCTGAACATATTTACAAAAAATAACAATCCAGTAATTACAAACCACTTACAAAGTGCAGTGACCTCTTTTAAATTATGGACCTATTTAGCCAACAGTTTTGCATAAAACACTGACTAATGTGCACAAAATAAGATTCAAATTACAAATGCAACTCAACCCTGTTGCAGTGTAACAGTAAAATGCTGTTTGAGTCATATTTGTATCAAGGCATCATTCTAGGCTCATCTGTGTCTTTTAGGGCTGGGCAAACAAGAAAATATTTGTGATTAATGACAGTTTCCAGTTGAATTATCTAATTTTCTCAGTGAATATGTGTACATTTGTGCTAAAATTTTAAGTAAGTAAGCCTTAACTAAGGCTGCTGTAACCTAAATTTTACAGTTAAGACTGCATGGTGTGTCAGATGTCTCCACTGTGGAAACGGATATTACAAGCTCTTTTTAAAGAGATTTGCAGTACTGCTGTAAAGAAGCCCTGCCATTGTGCCAACTTTGTTTTTTAAACTGAACCAAACAGCGCCAGCATAAGAGGTGAGAAGTTTGACACAACATGGTCAGTGTGACATACAAGATGCGTGTCGGCAGCAACATTGCTTCCCCATCCTTTAACCTCCCTGTTATATGGTGTTGTTGTCATCCTCTGCCCAAGGGTAAGACACTTCTCAACTTTGTTGTCTCCCTAGTCTCCAGACATTTATATATGTTTAATCAGCATTTTATTGAAATCACAAAATGGAAAAAAGTGATTGCACAAAAAGTGCAATATCCAAATCATAAAAGCGGCAGTTTTATAAAAAGGTAATCCGTATGATAAACAGCATTGTTAAGAAGCACTGTTATAATGCAGAGATGTCCAGGCGTACAAATCTTGTTCTCCAGATTCCATACTAATTATCAATGATATCACGATCTTAATGTCTGTCAAAAATAATCACAATGTAATTGTTATACCATATTGTGCAGCCATAACACCTAGTATTAAATGTTCTTGCCAAACTGCTGACCCATTTGCCATGGGTGGAACTGGGGGACATGCCAGCAAACATGGAGTTTCTCAGTTTTAACAAAATTATACTTTTGTATGGGCCTTACTTATTTTTCGAGGATGGACTCCCCTGTAGCATTTGGATGGACAGCTTGAGTCAGTGGGAATAGAAAAAGTTAGATGACCTTTCCGCTTGTTGGTGTCACAGATGTCACTTACACCTGGCTGTGATCTGATCGTCGTCTCTCAGATGGAATGTTGCTGCCAGGTGCTGATAAGCATTTTCACTTTTTCCTATAAATAAAAATAATTGCCAATTCAGTCGATATTAAAAATAATAACTTTGCACCAGTTGGAGGTGGAGTCTTGAAAGTGTCCTTGTTAATTGTCTAGTTGTCTTAAGACAGTGTTCTAATTGAACTGTAGTGGCACAGGCTGTGCACTGCATTTCCTCATTCTAGCAAGTTTACTTAACCAGTTTCTCAGTGGGCCTCTTTCAGTGTTTGGTAGTGTTGGAATCTGTATCTGTAACATGTCACTGTAACTGCGTTTACCTTGTTGCTACACCTAGTGTCCTTCTACATCACAATGTCTCTTAATTCTCCACTGCAAATTTAAGACAGAAGCAAGCCATTTTACAAAACATCTGTTTTATCCTGAATTTGATCAGTTTCTTTGTTGAGGTCAGGTCAAGGAGATCTGTTGCGTGTTTGGAGTGGCTGTTGTCTACACTGCAGATAGCTTGCTCATCTGACTGTCATCCTCTTGGCTAGCTCACTGGCCTTTTGACCTTTATTAAAGTGACTTGGAGAAGTCTCCTGAACAGACACAAGGGCTTCTCTACATGGCCATAAAATAAAAATCACGAGTTCGATCCTCAATATATGTCTTGACCTGTGAAAAAGTGAGATGCTCCAAAAATAACATCAATCAGGTGCCAAATGCGAGATGTTCATCACACAGTACTGTGAATTTTAAGCACCATGTTTTGAACAAACTATGCTGAGAGTCTCTAAAATGTTGTGGTGTCATTGGTATTGTGGTGGCATACTAATTCTGTTCACTGCTGTGTTGGAGTTTCACAGACACAGCAAGGGGACATCATAGTGTTATCAGGTGAACATCCTAAACCTAAAAATCTGTATTTCTTATCGACCCACTACAGGCTTTTTAATAATTAGATACTCAAATTATAACAATATTCCATCAATTTCTCCATTGACAGAGTTTAATCAAAACTCCAGCACCCATTACATTACGTTTTTTTAACAGTACATTAATTTCACGGAAAAGCCAGCAAGTATTAATACAGAATACTGATAACCACAGTTTTTGCCTCTCCTGTAATATTGTGATATGTTTTGTCCCACCCAGAGTCAGTAGCCTTATCATGTCCCACTTCCTGTATGCTTGACCCAGGCATGACTCCTGGGTACAGCACCTAAACCGGATGCAGTACTTCCAGTAATCAAAACGCCACCACAGGGAGCAGAAATGTTACATAGTAGTGAAAGTGAAATATCTAATTTGAGGACTGGTACTTGCTTTAGGTAACACTCTGCAGCAATTACCTATTATTAGGGCCCGAGCAGGTCATAGACCTGTGAGGTCCCTGTTGTATCCATAGGAATTCTTTCTTATTATTCTTCTGCACTTTGACTGCAGTTTTGGAGGTTTGAACATACCCCTAAAACTCACCAAATTTGGAATATACGTCACATCTGGCGAAAAGTGCGGTACTGCATTGTCATTGGGTGCGGTTGTGACCTGCGGGCTTTGTAGCACCCCCTATTGTAATGCCCCGCCTCCTACATGCACATACATGAATGATATTCGGTGTGCACTTTTATCGTGAGCAGGTGCGAAAAAAACCCTCTTGGACCCATACTCTCAGTCCAACAGGAAGTCGGCCATTTTGATGTGAAGTGCTATTTTTCACAAATTCATGCCTCCTTTGAAAATTATCTCCTCCTACAGATTTAACACCACAGTCTTCACATTCACTCAGTATAATCCTCATGCCTTGAAGATCAAAAGTTGTTAAAAGCTTTCATCTCTCGCGTACTTGGTGGGTGTGACGGTGCAAACCATTTTTTTCCTTCGCCATGAAGCATCAAGGCTTCTTAACTTCAACATGCAATTTCCCATCTACACCAAACTGCACATACATGTAGAGGGTGTCGTCCTGAATACGTTTTTGCATCAATACTAAGTCGGCCATTTTGATTTTTGCCGCCATTTTGAAATATTTTCGATTCACGTACTTAAATTATCTCCTCCTACAGATTTAACACGTCAGACTTCACAATCAGTCATTGTCATCCTCATGCCTTTAAGATCAAAAGTTGCGAAGGGCTTTATCCTAGGTCATAACTGCTGGATGTGGTGGCGCCGTCCATTTAAATCCTTCGCCATAAAGCGTCGAGTCCTTGTAACTTCAACATACAATTCCCCATCTACACCAATTCTCTCAGAAATGTAGAGGGAGTCACCCTGAATATATCTGTGCATCAAAACTGTCATATCCATAGCGCCACCCACTGGACACAGGAAGTCAGAGAAATATCATCCAATTTACATGACATTTACAGTTTGCAGTTTGGTCATCATACTGTAATATTTATACTTATGCCATAGGCTACTTTGGGAATTTCATTTTTTTCCTCTGGTTATAATGCTCTCACACAGCCATCATGAACTCCCCTGCATGGGCTTGGAATGAAGGTTTGTCTACTTTTGTACAGAAATACTATTTTTATTATTTGTTCGAAGAGAGGAGTTATCTAAGTGACCATTTTAATCCTCTAGCTAATTATCAAGCAAAATATCCAACATGCTAGTTAACGGCAAGGACTGCGGTGGAAGACGACATTTCTCTAACACTTGATTTATTTATGCCAACGGTTTTACATGAAATCGGATTTTTTGTGAATATATAAACTAGATGTTTCTGATACTCTTCAACTCACCGTAGCAGTCGGCAACTAATTCATGGCTGCTTCGGAGCGGCACACAGACCCACCATCTGTGCGTGTGCGAGTGGAGGGGCCTCTGAGGGCGTGAAGCGCACTGCCCCAGGTTCGGAAACAGCTTCATATTTTTTTTTTTCACTAATACAGCACTGGATTAGCAGTACTGAAGTCATTAAAAGTAATGCAAACAAAAGAGACTGACTGAAACATTGGTATGCATTGGAAAGGCAGAAATATTTTTTCACATTCCATATTTAGACTATGGCAGAGCAAATTAGACTATGGCAGGCCGCCACAGTTTCATCAATGTATGGGAAACACTGATATCATGAAGTCAGTCTGCAGCCTGGAAAGAGAGCTTTCTTGGGGCTCACATTACACCAGTCCATTTACTGAGCTGGCAGAGTCTGGCTCTCCTAACAGCTTATCTGTACTGTACGGACAGGCTAACAATTAGAGCTGTGTTTCATCGGTCCCTGTCCATCAGGTTAGACAAAATCTTACCTGTTGTGTCATTACAGCCACAGAACTGATGAGATTCTCTATTGGAAATGTGTTGGTGTCTGTCCAGAGGAGACCTGAAATTAACTATCAGAGGTTCAACTTGACGTGTATCTGGGGCTGCTGTAGTTTCTTTCAAAGAATAGTTACCTTATATTTAATTTATGAGGTATGGTCACACGGAAGATAATGTTCCCCTGTGTGCACAACATGAGTCTTAACTTTTTCCCTGTTGTTTTTTTTTCCAGATTATGTGTACTTTGAGAACTCCTCCAGCAACCCTTACCTGATCCGCAGAATAGAAGAGCTCAACAAGGTTGGTTGTCTCTCTTTCTTCTTTCAATTCATTTGTTTCCATTAAAAAGTTGCTCCTGACATACTTGGTAGTGTTGTGTGAAGTTCCAGTGATAATACTGTAACATTAACACATTCCCCTCTCTTTCCTGGATACTGTTGGTACACCGTAGCCACTGTAATGACAGGGCACTGGTACAGGAGCCACTTATGTAACAGCAGCAGCATATGACACAGGCTTGTTTCCCAGTCAAAGGATTAAGCTCATTTATATAACACTCTTACATTGAAGGGCTTGTGCTGAGCACCAAGAGGACTGCATCGTCCTGAGTGGTAATGGCTGTGGAGCACAATGAATGGATAGTAAGAGAGAGAGTGGCCAGCTCTCCTGCTCCAGGCTGGAATGTGGAGGGAAGCACTCAGTGTGTGTGTGTGCTGCTGCTCTCCCCTCTAATGATAACAGTCAATCCAGGAGGAATGAAAGCCTATATCAATGTACAAACCTAAGGGTGGTGACATATCATACAGGGGTGTGATTCTTCCGTATAAATCCGGATATCCGGCTTTTCCGACTTGAAAGTGAGGCTCTCGTAAATCATACAAATCCGTTATTATTTTTTCATAATGACCGCTCACTGCTGTCAACGTGCCTCGGATTCATGTCTTCATGTCACTCCACAAGTAGTCCATTCATTTGTCACGACGGAACTTCGTTCAAAGCAGAGCTTCACCAAAGAGCCTGCATTCGTTGCGGAAGGTTATCTAACATGTCGTTTCCCCTGTATGCATTCTGCTGCTGAATTTTCAGCGATGCCGCAAAAAAAAAAGAAAAAAGACATGATTTTTGTAGGTTTAATATCACAGGCGAATGGCGAATTTAAGTTTCACACAGTGAAAGCACCAAGTTATGTTGAAATCGATTATTATTGTCATTACTGCTATTTCTATAATTTCTACAAGTCACCGTTTAAGTTGAGTGACTGAAATCCTCGTTTTCCTATTCAAAGGCTGCAACAGGCGACTCATCGAACCGGGGTGAAGTTAGTTTTAGGTTGGATATTCGGCAGATATTCACTCGGTACCAGCCGAGGTTCACCCAGTGTTTCACCCAGTGTTAGCAGCAGGAGGACGGTTAGCTCACCTCCCAGAGCCTCGCGTTGAATCGCTGGAGACTGATTTAGGGGCCGTCATTAAATTACTTAGCATAAATATATTAATACAAAATAATTGCAGTTTCGTCGATATCTTCCAAGTCATGTGGCCCAGTGACTCCAAACCAGCAGCAGATTGTATAGGTAAACTGGACGAATGAGTCACATCTCTTTTTATTGTATTTTAGTGCTTCCTCTATTTTATATGAATATTAATATGCAGAAATTATGATTTTTTACTTCCATGTCATATGGCCCACTGATTTCTCAAACAGATACTGTTTCCATAAAAAATATATAATAAGAAAATAATGGTAAAAAAGTTCTCTAATGTTCAAGAGGTTAACATATTTTCAAGCAGCAATGTCAACTTCTACACTATTTTGTGTCATGTCTTAGATTCTCATTCTAAAATTCTGAAAATGAATTTTTTAGTCGCCATGTAGTGTAGTGTAGTCACC
This sequence comes from Diplodus puntazzo, assembly GCA_963678695.2. Lineage (NCBI taxonomy): Eukaryota > Metazoa > Chordata > Actinopteri > Spariformes > Sparidae > Diplodus > Diplodus puntazzo. The sequence goes on along the minus strand of OZ023170.1, from coordinate 11,423,820 downwards.
ATATAAAGGGTTATTTTTAAAAAAAATTCTTCCGGGGGCCCCCCGGACCCCCCTAGTGTTGCTAGGTTACCGACTCAGAGCGCCGCTGCTACAAAAAAAACGAGGGGAAACACTGTTCCAGGACGTTTTTTTAGCTGAAACCGACAACGGGACAAAATAAATGTAAAGAGAGACATAGTGGAGCTATGTATTTTCCTGCTTTTTTGTCCTTTGCCAATCACACCTATGATCATAGTCTTCATGATAAAACCAGTATACATCTTAATTTGATTGTGTGTGTGTGTGTGTGTGTGTGTGTGTGTGTGTGTGTGTGTGAGAAAATGTGTCTTCAGAATGTTGCTATAAAAGTACCATGCTTAATCATCATCATCATCACCATTGGTACCCCCCTGTTGAGAATCAGTAGCTCTTTTCACTTAGAGACGGCGCATTGTCGCCGCAGTGACTGTTCTCCGTCGTTGATAACGACGAATATAATATGGATGCTATGGATATAGCATCCATATTATGGATGGTATAATGTGTAGTGATTGATGGTATAATGTGTAGTGATTGAGATCCTGACCCACCAAAAATCCTGGAAAGTGACAAAGTTATGTTTTTCGCTCTTAATTACATAATCGCCATCAGTAAACAGGACGCTGACTTACTCTCTCACTTGAGGGGACGGATGACCACTGTGGGGATTTTTTTCTCATATAAGTTGCCATAGACTAGGGCCGGGACGACACGTCAACATGAAAAATTCGCATTGACGCGTCGTCCCAAACAACCAAGGGGGAAGGCTACTATCCGGAAGTGGTAGGACCTGTGGAGGCTGAGAATATCAACCCTTCACTAGCCCCATTGAACGACCATTCATTTGGGATTTTTTTTGAAATCCCATGACTTAACATAACATTATTCTGTGCCGACATGTAAGTTCTGTATTTTTTACATAAACAATGCAAGGCAAAACAGGCAAAATTATGCCCCCGTCCTTCGATGGCACAATAGGGAAATAACCATAGGGGCTAGTAGGGCTGGGCGATAAAACAATAGACACGTGATCATTATCAATAGAAAATACGTTCGATAGAACGTTCGATAATTTCACTGAACTGAAAAAAAAAAAACAGGAAGAAAACCCCGATCCAGAACCGCAAGGCATTCTGTGGGATGTAGGCAGAGGAAAGGCTTTAGCCTCTCGACCTGTCCCGGCCCAGCTAAGAAAGGAACAACCTGTTGAGTGACATGCACAGACATGTGCTTTCTTGTTTCGCCATCGTGCCTCATAACTGCTTTAACAAAAAGAACAGCGAAAGAAGAAAATTAGTGCGACAGCGCAAGAGGAAATTGTGGATATAAGAGGAAAGGTCACGTCACCAGTTTGACAGTATTTGGGACAGTGTTTCCCTTACATGCATTCTGCTGGATTTTCAGCGCCGCTGCCGCAAAAAAAAGACTGAGATCCTGGGCCAGGATCTCAATCACTACACATTATAAATGGTCCGAGGTTTTAGATTGACAGGACACCTGGGAAACACCTTGAAAACACACCAACGTCATCATCATGAAGTGTACCGTCATGCCTCTTTAGGAGCCGCAGCGCCGGCTTTCTGTGTGAATTACACAGTGGTTCGTCTTTACTCCAGCGGTGCATCGCTCTGTGTGAATGACCAACGGTGGAGAGATGAACTGCCGCTGCAGCGTTAATGCAGCATCTTTCTGTGAGAGAGGCTGTTCTCAGGCTCCGCGGGTCCCACCACTTCCTGTTTGGGATGACGCGTCAATGCAAATTGTTCATGCCGACGAATTTATGTGGTCGATTACGTCGACGCGCCGTCCCCAGCCCTACACCCAGCCACAGTCTGTGTACCCTGATTCAAAAGGTCAACAGTAGGGATGTTAGTAGGGGCGATATGGGCATTTTTGAACAGAGCACAATTTGTGGCAGAATGCAGGTGTGTGCATAACGTTACGAAATAACTTAAATTAGAAAGAGAAAGCAATCCAACGGTAACATGTAACATCTGCAATACGACCGCTGCGCAGAGGGGTAACAAAAGAGCTGCACTTGATACTACTCATTTGATAAGGCATATAAAAAAAATGAAAACACTCAAAGTAAAACAGCGAGTTCACTCAAGCGGTACAGGCAAAGGCACCGAAGCAACAAACATTCGCGGATAGTCTCAGAAGGAAAGACAAATATCCTCGAGACAGTGACATAGCCAAATATATTACAGAGAAGGTAATTAAATTAATCGCTCTGAATAACCAGCTCATCTCCATGGTAGAGGATCAGGGTTTTCTTCGTCACCTGTAGTTTTTGAATCCCCGGTGTGCTCTATGATATCGGCATTACATTAGCCCCATTCACACTGGCTTTTGGGTGCGGCTTCAGTACGCCAATTCCCCGCCTCCGTCTCAGTGTGAATCTTTCGGAGGCAGCGAGGGGTGAAATTTCGGTCTGGCCCTGATATGCCTCTGGAGGTAGTATCAGGGCCATATTATTGGAGAACCGAACCAGTATGGACTGATAAGCCTGCTTCGGGTATTGAGGGCGTGTCGATTGGACCTGACTGCACAGGTAGTAACGTAGTAACTGTAACTGTCTTTGGCAACTTATATGAGGAAAAAAATAGCACAGCTGTACGTGGAAAAGCGTCCGTCCTCCTGTCTGTCCTCCCGCCCGTCCTACCGACTCTTCGTCACATTTCTGCCCGAAAAAAAGCGTCTGTCACTGGCAAAAAACTGCGGCTTTTATATATCTTCTCCTGTGTGAATGGGGCTATTGAGTCGACTTTCGAGTTACAACTTGCCAGTATCACTAGTTTCATGGGTCTCATACAGCACAGCATGTAAAACAGGCAATCGAGGAGATGCTGAACGTGTGTGAAATAGACAAGCAACGCGTCCATGTCATTTTACGTGACAACGCAAGGAATATGAAAAAAGCAATGGATGAAATGTACGTACCAAGCGTGGGCTGCGTCTTGCACACACGTCAGCTTGCTGTACACGAGGAGCTGCTGTCACAGTGCAGCGTCACAGACTCACCAGCTAACACACGGAAGGTGGTAGGCTAATGTTACAATAGCATATGCAGAATAAGAAAGAGCCATATGAAAGTATATACTTTGTTTGAAAAAAATAAAAAAAATATGTTATGGAAGAGCTTGGATGCAGCTGTGTTATCCAAGAAAATATTATTTAAGGCTAAGTATTGGATCGGGACTCGGTATCGGCAGACAGGGGTAGACAATAAGGGAAATTTGCCACTGGCCCTCTGGGCCAGTGGCTTTTGAAGATCACTGGCCCCACCATTCTAACCACTGGCCCAGGACAATGTCATATATCGATCCCCATATAAACGAAAACGAACGTATCCCAGCCAATTCCTGTGGTCTAGCCATCAAGGCTGGAACTTTCTACGATACCAAAACTAGTAAATTTCCATGATTCTCGATACTTATTCGATACCACGATTTAAGAAAAAAAAATTATTAGGCTACTTTATTTAATAAAGGGTTAGGGTAAATAACTGTTTCACATCAAGCTTGTATTTAAGCTCCACAGTAAAAACAGAGTTAAAATGGTAAATATGCCTCAACACAAACGTAAAGTCATGTAGTCATTACTTTTATCTTCCAGTAGTTCAATGATAGAACTGTTGTTCTCATTCATTCACTTTTAGGCTGCTTCCACAGACTGATGCAAAATTAGGTCATTGTTTCATTTCTCAGCTCTATTTTGTGTTTACACACGTTTGTTTTTTCTCTGCTCCAAACCATGGATGTATTATGGTGTAAACGCGCACCACCGCTGTGGCACACACCGAGCAGCTGGAGCGCCTCGAGGATCGGCCACGTTCACATAAATGGACCGCGAGCTCGACTGTAGCGGCACCGAGACCCAGCGTGTGCTCTGGCCCGCGTGTAAGGTCCGCATCGGTCCCAACAGGACTCGACACGACGCGCGCTGAGGGCAAAGTTTAACGGTACCGAAAAAAAAAGGTTCTTATCGGTTCTAGTGACAACCTTCAATCAGCAGCAGTGAGCGAGCAGCACGCGTCCCGCAGGAGCGAGCTGTGCACACTGCAGTTGCTTGTAGGTGGTGTGCTGTCGTCCCAGGGCACAGCGCTCGCTGCGCACAGAAAGTAGATGTCTCTGTCTTTGATCGGATCGGGATCTCGTAACACTATTAGCGGTAATTAGCTACCGAGACGATTTCACAGAAATCATTTCAAACCACAGGGAATTATTTTTCACTGGCCCCACCGGGCCAGTGCTTGGAGCGTTCTGGTGGCCCGGACAGTTTTAAAAGTACATCCGGGCCACCGGGCCATTTATATTGTCGACCCCTGGCAGATACTAAATATTAAAGGACTCGGATCCGGATCGTTGTAAAAAAAAAAACCTGAAGGGGACATCCCTAGTCAAAAGTCAAGTTAATTGCTGAACACCACAGATGCAGAGATTGTGACCATATTTCACATTCTTTCAGATACTGAATTGGTGACTCTAATATTTGTTGCACTCGAGATCATCTGTGCTGCTGAGTTCAACATCCATGTGATTTTACCCATATGTTCTTGTCCTTATGAGCAGTGAATTAAACCTTATCAACTTGACTGAAGAGACAGAGAAATTCATGATGGCTACAAAAGAGGTAGTTATATGAGTGCTTTACTTTGATGCTAACTTGTATCCACTGACTCTCCATTTCCAGACAGCCAATGGGAATGTGGAGGCGAAGGTGGTGTGTCTCTTCAGGAGACGAGACATCTCAGGCAACCTCAACACCCTGGCTGACAGTAATGCAAGTAAGTAGCAACCAGCGAGTCTAACCTCTCAATTCCCCTATGTTGTATACAGTAATGAACCTATTCCTCATTGAGTTTTACATAAAACCCTCAAAGCACCTCCTCACTTAAGCTTTTTGTAAAAGGAGTAGTTAAAGAGACAGCTGTCTTTTTTCTGTCTCATACACATGTACATTATTATATATTAATATATGGGCATTATATTTTGTATGTGTTGAAATCAGGGTAGTTCAAATTGATTAGAAACTATGGTTCGATCTTAAAGATCTTAAATGCTGCATTACAGTTAAGTGATACCAGGCTGTTCTTATACCAACATTTCTGAAGATTATTTAAATTTTTTGAACATAGCAGTAGTCATCACTACAATATTGTCGCAATAACAATATCAAGGTATTTGGTCAAAAATATTGTGATATTAGCATTTATCAAGTAAAACATATCAAAATATAAGGATATCCATTGCATACTTTGATATAGCTCAAATATTGCGATATTATTTGAAGGCTATATCGCAGAGCCGTACTTTAGTATTTGGATTAAGAAACTTTGCAATGTTAAGGTGTATAAAGTCTTTAGCTGTATGTAAAGTACATGTAATCAGCATTTCATATATTCTGCTCAGCTCTTATTAAGGTAGTGAGGGGAGACAGGTTTCCCCTCAGATTTTACATGCTGACACCACAAAATCAGTAAAATGATCCCACACCACACCAGAGTGATTTCTAATGATGGTAATAACAAGAATAATGATAATGTCTGACAACATCTTTCAGTAGTATCGTCTGAGTACGTTGCGTCTGTTCTGCCCCCCTTCACCCCCCTTGTGTGTGTGTGTGTGTGTGTGTGTGTGTGTGTGTGTGTGTGTGTGTGTGTGTGTGTGTGTGTGTGTGTGTGTGTGTGTGTGTGAGTGTGACATCAGAGAGCCAAGGAGGTGGGAGGGTGGAGGTAGTGGGGTGGTGCTAATGGCATGCAGACTACTGAGGCCTGATCACATTCACTCATTATCCCCTCCTTTCTCCTCCTGGGCCGCAGTGCTCCAGACAAAGACATCCCCACACACACACACACCTCTCAATGATTCTCAAAATGGATGCATTAATGCAGCTTTTTCATTGTGTGTGTCACCACACACAGATGCTAAATGTTTGTTCACTGGTCATTTGTGGACAGGTCTAAGATTTGATTAAACTTTGGAAGATGAGGTGTATATAGTCTAAAGCTGTTTTAGTGTGTCAGACACATATTTTTATCCTTTTTTAAAGTTTTTGATTTTTTTAACAAGACCAAGTCGACTTATCTTACAAACATGGCTTTGCCTAGCAAGAGCTTAACGCTAATACAATAAGAGTTTAACCAAAACAGTAAAAAAAATACATTTCCTTTATGTTTTAATGCAGCTAAACAGATCCATCAGATTATTTAGCTGCTAGCAGTACAGTGTTTCCCCTAGGATGGAGTTGTAGCAGTGGAGGTGAGTGTTCGCCTGCGTGCAAAAGCAAAGCGCAAAGTGCACCCTGCCAGTAGGTTTCTATGTGTCTGCCGGCATCAGAGGGGCTCTTTAGGCTTAAGTACAGAACAATCATAGGTTGATTGGCAAATGACAAAAAAGCAGGAAAATATACGGCTCCACTTTGTCTCTCTTTACATTTATTTTTTGTCCTGTTGTTAGCTTCAGCTAAGGAAGATAAAGTTCGCCCCACATGTCCCAAATTCCTAAAACAGTGTTTCCCCTAGATTTTTTGTTGCAGTGGTGCTCTAAGTTGGTAACCTAGCAACACTAGGGGGGTCTGGGGGCATGCCCCCCCTTGGAGAAAATTTTGAAAAATAACCCTTTAAATGGTGACTACTGGTGAGTTTAAAAAAAAAAAATAAAAAATTCTCAGAATCAGAATCTTAGACCTTCCTCCTGCTGCTAACACTCGGCGAACCTCAGTAAAGTCGCGGCTGGACCCGAGTGAATATCCGCTGAATATCCAACCTGAAACTAACTTCACCCCAGTTCGATGAGTCGCCTGATGCAGCCTTTGAATAGGATGACGAGGATTTCAGTCACTCAACTTAAACGGTGACTTGTAGAAATTATACAAATAGCAGTAATGACAATAAAAATCATTATCAAGTAAACTCAGTGGCTCTGGTTGCACCTTCTCCAAACTAACGTTACCTCCGTTGTGGTGTACTCTGAGAGATAGCTCAGCGCGGCACAGCACGGAATAACGGAGTTTAGCGCAGCGCATATCCTGCATCAACCGGTAACGGCACAGAGACAATGACAATGATAGTTGCCAATCATAATATGACAATAGAACCATGTATACGGGCAGCCTAAATTGTTATATTAAAGTTCATTATTCTAACAGCTGTAAGAAATAGCCTGACAGGCTTCATAGTCTCTATAGGTGGCCCACTTTGGTTCGGGATTTATATTCATAAATCATTTCAAACAGGTGTGTGATTGACCTGGATATGAAGCGTCCATAGCGCAAAATTATATGATGTTAGTTTCTAAAGAGACAAGACTGTGCCCACACTCCACCTCTCTTCTCTCCTTGTTAAAAAGAAAATTCTAGGTGCATATAGGGGAAACACTGCAGTAGGCGATGGGGTCATACATGGGCATAAGATGGAAAATTTGAACAGTTTTGGTCATTTCTGTAGAGATTTCTGTATTTGTAGTTAACAATGCTCATTGGTTTGAAGTGGGCAGGGCTCTGTTGGAAAATTTTGATTCATATATTCCTTCAGCCAATTACTTGAACAATATTCAGGGTTTCCCCCAAAAAAATTGCTAAGCCTGGTGGTAGGTTTGAAGGGGAGGCCCACCGGTGGCAAAGCATGTTTTGTTTTGGGACAGCGGCCTGACACAGGCCAGCAACTGACTGATGGCAGTGCCCTATAGGTAACAGATTCAGACGTAGTTTTACGTAGTAAACTTTAGAGTGGTTCCATAGTGCTTTGCATTAAATCAGTGTCAAAAGTTCATTTGTATGGTGGGTAGTTTCATGCTTTAGGAGCCAATAAAGGCATTTAAAACCACCGATTATTGCTTCATGCGCCATATTAATCACTGGCTCGAATGCTGCAGCGATTGACAAGCCTACAAAATGAAAACAGTGCAAGCTCACTATTGGATATTTCATAACAGATATTTCATTATAATCAGTGACATATATTTACATTTGAAACAATGTGCCATTCTGCTTGCTGCCTTATTGATGCTGGTGCGATGGTGGAGAGACCCAACATGAGCGTTTAGCACATCTTGCCTGTAAGTAGTGCAAGGAGCTTAAATAAAAGCTCTGGTTGAGGATCCCTGCATTGCCTGCTGGCAATGGCTGCGACAGACTTGGCAAAACATACCTAAAAACGAAACTTTGACTTTATTAAAACAGCTACCGGCATAGCTTATCTAACGCTGAATTTAACTGCAGCATTTTACTACTAAACCACTGTGAAATTAGCGCACTTAATATCGTTAATATTTTCACGTAGGACAAAACAAACAAAACTTACCATAATTGGTCAGGTCCAGCCACCCGCTGAATTTCGGTTCCACCAACTAATTTTGATAAAATCCGCTGGTTTTATGTTTATGATCGCTGCACGGATAGGGTGTTAAGTGATGAAAAAGACACTTGACCTCAGACCCCCTATATGTTCACGTGTTGACTATAGGATGTCGCCATTGCACTTTCAACTTTGTTACTGATGTGTACAACCTGGGAAATTAAAGCCTGGCGGGCCGCCAGACAGTAACTACAACAACACAATAGTGGAAGGCGACAAAGAAATGTTGATTTAAGTTTTTTGCTCTGAATCATGTCAAATAATTACCGCCATTTAACTGCGGGAGCTGCCTAGCTCTGCTGCTTGGGACAGACACTGTTTTATGGGCAGAAATGTGAAGAAGAGTCAGTAGGACAGACTTTTTGTGCTTCTACTCATGTTCTGTTTTTTTGTTTAGTGTTGTGTGTTGTTTGCTTGCGTAGTTAAATCTCCTTATTTTTTTTGTCTGTTTTAAGTGTGTTTATTGTTAATATTTCTGACTTGTTTGTATATTCCAAATCTGCACAGGGTGTTTTATTTTGGAAAATGACTTCCTGCCTAGCTTTGCTCTGTGTAGCTTGACATGGCTGCAGCCCACTTCCATCAAAAATAGACTGGAAGAGCTGATTCTGGGATGCTGCTGAAATGCACGATGGCACAGCTGGTAGAACCAAAAGCATTGTCTAGAACTGCCATGACACGGCTACTGGTTGCAATTCTAGAGAGTATTTAATATCGTCTTGAACTCATTGTTGAACTACAATATTCAAACAATCACCAACTCTGCTTGGGTAGATATAACCCCTTAATTCACCAAGTTAGAAGTAAAAAAACATTCTATCTCTATACACTGTTTTTTTTCCCTGCTGTCACTGAGCAGTGGCTGTCACTCAGCAGTGGCTGGAGGCTGATCCTTATATTGGCAAAATAAAATGACAAAAATTGTATTTAAGATACCTCCTGGTTTGCACATACAGGTCAACACATGCAGTATAATGTTGGTCTAATATTAATATGAAATGGTCTGGACATTACCTAGTAGAACTGTGTGAGAGAACCCAAATATCAGAATCAGCTGGCCCAGACATTAAATGGACTTTAGTCCTTTGTAGCCCATGTATGAACAGAGCAGGTCATTGTCCAGAAAATACATAGCGAGCAAGTAGAGCAAAGTTCCGATATCATTTTTTCCTTCCCGATGCTGATTTCAATACCTGGACTTTGGATATCCCCTGATAACAAAACCCGAGTGTGTGTTTGAAAAAAAAAAAGAAGATTTTCTGTATATACTACTGACCCTGTATGAATGTAATATGATTGCTATCATTGTAGCATGGCCTGGCTGAGGTAAAACCTTGCAAAGAATGATTGCCATACAACATTTTTTTTATCTATTTTGATAAACAGTCAACCGAAAAAGGACAAATAAAGAAATCTAGGAATAAATAATTCCCGTAAAACCTGCAGCACCGCACTTTGAAGGGCAAATGTTGATGGAGATACTGGGCCTCATTTATCAAACGAACATACATCAGGAAACCGTGCATACGACCATTTCCACGCAAACTTCGGCATTTATCAATTTGGATGTGAGTGGAAGCTACGATCGATCTCACGTCAGGTCTGAGCTTGTGTATGCAAAGCTGAGTCTGTGGATTTGAGGTGCAGCACAGCAAAATCTGGCTGAGTCTGAAAATAATTAGTAAACAAACCTCAGCTGTCATTAAGCATAAGCAGTCACATTTTTAGAACAAATCAAAACTGATTCTTAAAACAAATAAAACAAAATACAAAAATTTTAATTAAAAAAAAAGCCCACATTTCTACTGATGCCACATTTTTGTAAAATAAAATATGATAACATGACAACTAATTAACGGAATACCTAATAACCCCACTGGCAAACCTGCTACAGAGCAGGAATGCAGATTCAATAGTGTGCACACACGCACATGGGTCACAGTGGAGCGCTGCTTGCTGAAGGGCAGGTGGCTCCGTCTCGGACCAGCAGGGGGAACTCTGCTGTATACCCCAGAGAAAGTGTGCGATATTATTTTGACCTGTTCAGTTTTGCACAACATTGCATTAGTGAATGGAGTGCCTTTGATGTGCCGGCGCTGCCGGGATGCCGATCTCCATCTCGGAAAAGTTTATCTTCTTGCCAGTGTTCCTTGTCTCCATGTTTGACCTCAGTGAGCGAGGCCTCCGAACCAGCAATATTTAAGGGCGTAACATGTTAATGACGATCGAATTCAGCCGCAGCATTTATCAAGACCCGATCATTCGCACGCTGGAATTGGTCAGATACGAACGTTTCATAAATCACACATGTGCCCTGTCATAAGACCAATTCTGCACTCAGATCTGCACCCGTTTTCACGCAAGATTGATAAATGAGGGCCACTGTGTCCACCCAGTGTGCAGACTCAGCAAAAGACACTGGGCACAAATGAGGTCCAAATGTCAGTAGTACTACCTGCACATCTTTCAGCCTAAATATAATGTCTTCCCTCACTGTCTCTTCAAGTTTGGGGAGAGGAGTTTTGTCATGCTGATTCACTTCATGCGTCTTCAGATGCTTGATAAGGTTGCTGGTGTTGAAAATGGCAACGCTGATGCCACCCCTCCAAATAACAGCCTTGCATACTGAACATGTCGCCTTTTTACTGGTGGGGTTATTACCAGAGTTAAATATTGCCAAATAGCTGACACGTTGTCTGGCTCAAGTGAAATCAATGGCTTCTTCACCTCTTTGGGTGGAATTGATTTCCGGTGTGTAACGTTAAGCAGAGCTTACGGAGCTAACTGGCTAGCAGGGTCCCATTTCTACATCATGTGGTATCAGATAGGAGCATAGACTGATGTTCTTAATTATAGCAGTACCTGCATTTTCTGCAGTGTCTGAAACATTTACGATACTGGTATCGAAATCGGAATAACTCTACGAGCAAGAGCGTGTGTTGATGAGTGTAACTGCTTCCTATTCTTTTCTGCTTGCCTGTTTACTGCTCTCCACTCCTTTGTTGATATTGTGGATACATCCAAATACAAGTAGTATTCTATCAACACAAACGGTTATCATTACGGGACAGTCTTCCTCTTGCACACTCTACTCATGTGCCACCCTGCGCCTAAACCAAATGCCAAGTATTTCCAGGAGGTGGGAGCACGTCTGACTTGCTCAGTCTCTTGTCGTGTGCCTCATATGTGAAACAGCAATTCTGGACAAATTCTCCAGACATTGTCCAGAGTTCATATTTGGAAGTGGCCTGTCATAGACACAAAGTGATGTCTATGACGGTGTCTAACAGAGCCTGCTCTGGTCCTTTCAGTCTGGTATGATTTGGCCCGTTGTGACCCTGTAACAGTGATGACGTGACTCCAGCGCCGTCTCTCTGCTGCTGCTTGTTTGGACTAAACCTCACTTTATCTGCTCACTTTTTTTCATCATGGCTCCCCTCCTTCTACTCGCATATCAATTCTTTGTGCAGAACAAAAGGCCCTTGATCTGTCCCTGGGGGCCACAGCACACAACGGGTTAATTCTGACTTGCCTTGCGTCTTTGTCAATGCGAAGAAAGAGTGTGTGTGTGTGTGTGTGTGTGTGTGTGTGTGTGTGTGTGTGTGTGTGTGCGTGTGCGCGTGTGTGAGGAGCGTGTTACTGTAATGCTGTGTGTTTTAAGCGCTCCCTCTGTATATGTGGTTTCCTCTGTGTGTGTGTGTGTGTGTGTGTGTGTGTGTGTGTGTGTGGAGTTGGGGATACATGTTGCAGGGGGGATGGGCGCCTCAGGTTTAGTACACAGGGTTTCCTACTTTGTCTGGCAGGGACTAGCCGGACAGGGGGAGGAGGGGGGAGGGGGTTGAGAGGTTAACAGAAAAGGGGTGTGGCTTAAGGTACCGTCCCTCTCGCACACTATCTCTGAGTCTCGTGCTCCCTCTCTCCCTTGCCCTCGCTGACAGGGTTTCCTGTGGCTGAGTGCAGGGGCGGAGTCCACAGAGATGGAGCGATATAGTCCCTCCCCTCCAGCTTGCAACAAATTACTCACCCGCCTGAAATTAGGAAAGCGCAATCTAGTGGCCGTACTCTCTCACACACATACACACACACACATGCACGCACGCACACACACACAGACACATGCACATAGACACATAGAGCTGCCTATGGCTTAATTTGTTCATATCTCTTACTGGCTGGAAACATGGGTGTCACATGGGTGTGGTAATGTGAAGCACTCACATTGTTTTACACTAAGTCCATTAATATCTGACTGTGGGCCTGTGCATTGTAGTGGATGGCAAAGATCAAGTACACTCTTTAAATTAATACATTACTTGCCCAAGTCTGATTAATTGAAGTAAAAGCACCACTGAGCACTTGGGACCACTTTTCCCTTACTTGATAAATTGATGATCTTTGAACTCTTATAAAGTGCTTTACAGGGGATTTACAAAATATTAACTGCTTGCAATAGAAAGTGAAAGCAATAAAAGCAAAGTAAGAATTTGACTGCAGACAGTTAAAGGTAATTACATAAAAGTGCGTCTACATAGTGGCCTGAGGCTGAAGGCCATGTTCAGACAGACAAAATGGGCTGCCTTCTTATTTATGTCAGTGAGACCACTACTCGAGGACAGCAGGCGTCCTGATGCAGACTTTTACCTTACAAATGTTAAGTCTGACTCCTCTCCTGACGCAGTGCAATGCAACCTGTGTTGGTCAATCAAATAAGTGCAAGTGTGCATTCCTGATAGATTGTGCTATAACATACAATATCTGCCAATAGGGGAAGGTAATACACCTCACTTATTGTATCATATAAGGGTTTCAAAGTATACCGTGGTACCAGAATTGAGGGTTATTATACTGTGTAGATTTGCTTATCAATGGGATTAAATTCTGGTGTTTAAAAAAATACATTTCAAGTTTAAGATAAGATGTACCTTTTTATCACACGTTTTATGTCTGTCAGCACACAATGTTTATTGAAATTATAATGAAGCTTCTTTGCTCACCCAAAAAGCCCCTCTGTGTTCAATCCTTTCAGGGTCATTGCTGCTAACAACAATAATGTAATCATTGTGTAGTGCTGTGATACTGTGAAATGGTAATATTAGCTGAGATGGTTATTGTACTGTTAAATTTGTTAATAAAATACCTGACACACATTTCAGCCTACAGTGAAATCTGTTCTCTGCATTTGGCCACTCATCAGCATTTGAAGGTTTTGATTTTTGATCAATAATTATCAGTTATGTGAATAGAATGACTTAGTGGGTAATGCCACTTATAGAATAAGTAGAACAGCCTGGTAATTCAGAAAAAGACATCACTTTATTGTAGTGAAGCAGGCAGTCAGCAGGACATATTTGAATTCTGTATATCTTCTTTTATTTTTTGACAGTGAATGATGTTTGTCATCTCAGTAGAGAACGGGGCTGATGCTGATGTGTTTGTGTTGTAGGAGAATTCGAGGAGGAGTCGAAGCAGCCGACGCTGTCTGAACAACAGAAGCACCAGCTCAAACACAGAGAACTCTTCCTGTCTCGACAGTTTGAATCTCTACCTGCTACTCACATACGGTACATATTTTCTACCAGCAGCTGCAGTTTAGTTTGAATCTACACACCTGCCATGCGCAGTTGGGACTGAACTGCTGGGTAAATGGTCCTTGCTGCAGTCATTTAAAGCAGTGATGTGTTCTGTCCCCGCACAGGCCATCCCAGTTTATTCCCTCTTTAGAAATAGCTGTTGCCCATCGTGTTTAGGTGTTGATGAATGATTGTTAGAAAGATGCCATAGAGACTTAGTCATACCAACACATTACATAAATATCCAGGTATGTTGGACTCGGTCTGTATTGTTCGCTTTATTACTTAAATCTTTAGGTCAGGATGTGAGTGGATAAGGATAAGAATAAGAATGATGCTATGATAAGAATAGCAAATGGACCAAAGATATATATTTTTATACTTGAACGGTAGGTAATTCCAAAATTCCAGATTTAACTTGTTGAACTTGATATGTATGTTTTAATGTGTATAATCCATCCCTCTTAAACATGCACTCACTTTTTTAATCAGAACAAAATTAGCTGTTTCAACTTTCTTTATTTGATGGATAAACACAGCAGGGTCAAAAAGTCACTGATCAAAATATATATTATTATTAATACTATTATGCATTTGTTTTTTGAATGTAATACAATTTTTTGCATTGCAAATGATAATATCAGCTTTACACTGAAAAGTGCTTGATTCTTGTTGGCTGTTGTGTTAAACTAATTTAAGTCTTTGCAGCAAACATTTATTTTTACCTTTGAGACCATAGAGTATCTGTCCATCTTTGTCTCTGAATGCTCCCCTGTGTCTCCTCAGGGGAAAATGCAACGTCACCCTCCTTAATGAAACAGACGTCTTGGTTGGCTACCTGGATAAAGAGGTAAGACACCATCTGTATATATTCCATGTTTTCGTTTTTCACATTTTAAAAAGACAGGTGCGGTAAATGAATAGTTGGAAGAATGTGCATTTGGCAAGCAGCTGTTATATTTTGTAGTGGTCAACCGATATGTTTCTTCCTAGCCGATACTGATTATTGGTAATCAAAGAGACAGATAACTGATAATTGGAACCGATTATAGATTTGCTGTAAAAAATAAAAGACATTTCCACTCTTTTATCAACTTTGAATAATCTGAATCTACAATTACTTGTGATGTGTAACCAATCAGATAGTGTTGAGGGCGGGACATAAAGCAGAACCACCGAGTGGAGACATGCATGCATCAGAGCCAAAGTTTTAGATTTCTAAATTCATTTCATTAGCAAACGCACACTAAAACATAGATACTACAGAAAAATGCTGAATAACGGCCCCTATAATCGGCCCAGAGACTCATAATCGGTTTACCTCTTCTGCTGTGTTTTCTATCCAGGACTGTTTCTTCTACTCGCTGGTGTTTGACCCTGTCCAGAAGACCCTGCTTGCAGACCAGGGCGAGATCCGGGTGGGCTCTAAGTACCAGGCAGAGATCCCTGACAAGCTTGCTGAGGGTGAGTTGCAGATACCTGGCAAGCTTAGGTTTGACAATTTAATCACTAGGTGAGCTGTTGTCATCTTTAAAGCAGAAACGGTAAAGAGTTGAGCACTTCCTCCTTGTATCAGGTGAATCAGACAACAGGGTCCAGGAGAAGCTGGAGACCAAGGTGTGGGACCCCAACAACCAGCTCAAAGATCCTCAGATCGACCAGTTCCTGGTGGTGGCAAGGTAACACTTCCCTGCCATCTGTCACCCAGTTGCATCATCATTGCTAGATCCTGTTACCATGACGACTTCTGACTCTACCATAACAGCTTTTCTAGAGGAAATGCATAAATTGGCAACAAGTTTGATATTCTCCTGGAAAAAAAGATATTTTTCATGGTGACACATGCTGGGTAAATGGTCCTTGCTGCAGTCATTTAAAGCAGTGATGTGTTCTGTCCCCGCACAGGCCATCCCAGTTTATTCCCTCTTTAGAAAGAGCTGTTGCCCATCGTGTTCAGGTGTTGATGAATGATTGTTAGAAAGATGCCATAGAGACTTAGTCATACCAACACATTACATAAATATCCAGGTATGTTGGACTCGGTCTGTATTGTTCGCTTTATTACTTAAATCTTTAGGTCAGGATGTGAGTGGATAAGGATAAGAATATGAATGATGCTATGCATCATGTGTTGTTGGCAAGAGCTTAAGATAAGATTGTTTTAGTCTAGTGTGACTGGTGAGCAGCATATCAGTAACTGTCACACAGACCTCTGCCCTGGATGTATCAGAGGTGTTTATTCAATTCAGGGTAAAGATACATAACATATTTATCGCTTGACGTGCATTAGGTATGCATTTAACACTAATTCAGCAATGAGAAGATGATATTACAGCAGGGTATGGTGGTGCAGCATAAAATCTATAATAAGTTTGCTTTTGGAGGGAATCATCCTGTTGTCCATAAATTAGTCTAAGAGCCAAACACTCCATCTAGTGGTCATTTAATGAACATTGAGCACTACATACACTACCCCATAAACATACTACTATATCCTAACTATAAATGTAGCAGAGACAGATCAGTGATCATTGATCAGTGTCTGTTTATTTCAGAGCTGTGGGGACATTTGCTCGGGCCCTCGACTGCAGCAGCTCCATCCGTCAGCCCAGCCTCCACATGAGTGCAGCTGCAGCCTCAAGAGACATTACACTGGTGAGACTACTGACTGTGTATGTGTGTGTGTGCGTGCGCATGTGTGTGTCCACAAGCTCGTTTTCCATACTATGCTATACAAGAGTGCTGCAAATAGAAGTCCCAAAAGCCAGAAACTGTTTAGCATTATTGAACTCCTGCTTTTCGCTTCTTGAAGTCAATGGGTTGAATAAGGGTGCTCTGATCAGGATTTTCAGGGTGCAATCACCAGTTGCTGGAAGCAGTATTTTTAAATTTTTACGGTATTTAGCAGAGGCTTTTGTCCAAAGTGACTTACAGTAATTGCATGCATACATTGATACACTGATGGCAGTAGCTGCCATGCAAGGTGCTGACCAGCACATCAGGAGCAGTTTGGGGTTCAGTATCTTGCCCAAGGACACTTCGACATGCAGACCAGGGGAATTGAACCAGCTACCTTCCGATAACCAGATGTTCGCTCTACACCTGACCCACAGCCGCCCAGTATCGGCTGATACCTATCAAAAGGACTTTTTTTTTTGCTTTATCATAACCTACAATTGTTACGATAGTTATTAGTGGCATAGTAAAATTACCATTCATGAATAATTACATGTATTATACATACATTTTAAGAATTAGGTTTAAAACAAATTGAAGTTCTCTAAACTGAAAAAAGAGATTAAAGAAAAAGTAAAGTTATTAAAGTCTCATGTGTCTCAGAAGCCAATACTCCATCACAGTGGGGTACAGAGTACCTCGTTACTTCAGATTGATAAACTGTACACTGATGTTAAGCTTCTGTAACTCCAAACGTAAAGTACTTTTAACCTCAAAAACTATCCATTAAAAAAAATATGATGTCACATTTAACTTCAATTCACAGTTTAACAAACGTTATGATGAACAGCTGTTGGCTGTGAGCTCTGTCAACTGTTAGCTCTCATGATGTTGGGCTCAAAACAAATGGTGTCACGTCGTCCTGTCCCTTGGGGATGACAGAAAATGTAGTTATTGTGAACAGACAATCCCAAATGATAAACGGAACCAACTACTTCCGACTACAATGTAGCGTGTCTTCTCACGCTGTTACCATGGTGATCTCTCTCCACAGTTCTGTGTCAGAGCTAGTTACAAACACTGGCTGGCCTCTTAGCGCGAGGGCTGATTTTATGAGAACTGTGTTTGCTACCGGTCCAGCTATCCCGTGAGTCACAAACAGCTGGCTGGACCTTGCAAATATGTTGTGCTGGTTAAACCGAGAGGGCACTGAAAATCTGTATTGATATTGACAGGAGAGCTAGTGAGCTGTTCGCAGTGCTGTGTGGCTGTGTGCAACAGCACAGAGAAAATGACTTCCATTTTTTTTGAGTGACGGGCTCTATAGAGACCACTGATCAAACTTTTTTGCGAATTTTAAAGCGTTTACCTTGCAAACAAGTGGCTAAATGAGATTACAGAGGTTGTTGGGGACATTAAATATCAATATATGGAGACGTTTTTGTTTTTTTTATCTGTCATTTTGTAAGATTTCATGTGAGTATTGTCCTACCTGTATTGTCCTAACACACTTGGGGGGTGGGGCCAGGTAATATTACAGTGAAGTAAAATTGTTCGGTTTACTTGTGTCGGGCCGATAATCAGGTACCTCTGGCCATGATAGATACTGTAATACTAGTGGTACCAGTCTGTTTAGAAGTGTATACGGCCTCGTATGGTAGGGTGGGTAAATATATAGACTGGTGTCTGTGATGATGAAGCTCTAATGTTCCACCACATATCTCTCCCCTCTCTCTGCTCTCAGTTCCATGCAATGGACACGTTGCAGAAGAACAACTATGACTTGGCCAAAGCCATGTCCACCCTGGTTCCTCAGGGGGGGCCGGTGCTGTGCCGCGATGAGATGGAGGAGTGGAGCGCCTCAGAGGCCATGCTGTTTGAGGAGGCTCTGGAGAAATATGGCAAAGACTTCAACGACATCCGCCAGGACTTTGTAAGCTCTTCTTTTCTGTCGCCTTTACCGTGGTGGTGGACACTAGATTAGTGGGGATATTGAATTCAATATATTAAACTGTCCTGTATATACCCTTTATGTGGAGTTCTGGTTCAATAGATGTCTTCCTCTCCTTCAGCTGCCCTGGAAGTCTCTAGCCAGTGTGGTCCAGTTCTACTACATGTGGAAGACTACCGACCGCTACATCCAACAGGTAGGTATATATTTAGTGCCAAAATAGTTTGATATGGGTTAACCTGGAGCTAAAGCCTTTTGTCATTCTTTGTTTTCTCTTTGTCAGAAACGACTAAAAGCAGCGGAGGCAGACAGTAAGCTAAAGCAGGTGTACATCCCCACCTAGTGAGTATGACTGTGAACTGCTAGACAAAGTAGCTTCCATGAGTATGAACTGAGTAACTCACTCTTCTTTTCACTCTCCACTCCTCACTTCACTAGCACCAAACCCAACCCCAACCAGATCATGGTTCCAGGCAGTAAGCCTGGCATGAACGGGGCAGCAGGCTTTCAGAAAGGACTCAGCTGTGAGAGCTGCCACAGTAAGTCCACACTCTGAACAAAGGGTTCCATGATGACAGTTTCTGTACGTTCAGTTGCAGACAGGAGAAGACATTTCTGAGAAAAAAATGACTTCAGATTTTGTCACTGTTTTGTTGCTTATTTAAAAAGATTTAGAGCTAGTAGGATGATAAAGATGAACTGACGCAGACGTGACTATTTCAAATTAAATTGTTTTACAATAATAAATCTTGGCGGATATAGCAAATCTGTCTGTACAGGCGATTCTTGAAGTGTAGAGTACAATGGATACTAGGGCTGTAACAACACACGTATCAAAACCGAAATCGCAACACTCAGATTGACGAACCTGTCTTGCGGTGTGAGAAGGCAGAATCGCGACACAACTTCCAGTCCAGATCCAGCCCTATGAGCTATAAGTAACACCACATGAACACCACAGCAGTGGTTCACCAATTCTCCGCCGTTGGTTGTTCACACAGAGCGAAGCACCGCTGGAGTAAAGACCGCTGTGTAATTCACACAGAGAGCCGGCGCAGCGGCTCCTAAAGAGACGTGATGGTACACGTCATGATGATGACACGTGTGTTTTCAAGGTGTTTCCCAGGTGTCTCCCCTGTCAATCTAAACCCACGGATAAGTTATAATCATGTGGATGCTGTTTTAATGTGTCATGATTGAGATCCTGACCCACCTAAGTTACGTTTTTCACTCTAAATTACATAATTACATAATCGCCATCAGTGAACAGGTCGCTGTCTGACTCTGTCACTGGCGAGGACGGAGGCTGTTTTCTGGGGGTAAGTTCACTGAAGTCTCGGTCCGGAGGGCTGACGGGTCGCGGAGATTTATTTTCATCACAAACACTCGGTGAGTTACATTTTTTTTGCCGGTGACAGATGCTGTTTTTCGGGCAGAAATGTGACGAGGAGTCTATAGGACAAGCGGGAGGACAGGCGCTTCTCCACGTAAAGCTGCAGTATTTTTTTCCTCGTTGCCAAAGACCGTTACAGTTACTATGTTACCGTAGTTTGGTTCTGTAACATTGCTTTGTGGGACATTTCTCTTTATTAAGTTGAGTGAGGGACCTGTTCAGTTAACAGAGCATCCGATAGACACGCCCTCCATAGGCGCAGCCGGCTCATCCATTCACACTGGTTCAGTTTGTTTGCCAATACTTGTCCTCTGATACATACTATCAGACGAGTATCATATACAGAAGTTGTTGAAATGTTACATAAATAGGATGTTTAATTTAAAGAGAAAAAAAAGTCGAGGTTTGTATCGAACCGTGGGTCAAAAATCATGATACAAACTGAATTGTGAGTTTGGTGAATCGTTACAGCCCTAATGGATACATAGGTTTTTACAGGGCAGCAGATGTGAAAACCTGCTGTGTCACCTATAGAAAGAGGATTGTTTCATAGACTTGTTTTTCTACTGTGTCTGAACTGTTTGTGAAAGCTTATCAGCTACAGTTCAGTAGTTACTTCCTCTTTACTACATGCATTGTCTTTAGTGGCGCAGCCTTTTTCCAACTGAACAATATCACTGCAGACTTTGGTGTCACTCTGGACTCCATCTTAAAGCAGTGCAACTCACAAAAAGATGTGAGCAAAAACAAATGAATGACACCGATATGAGCTGTTGAGATTTATTTTCCTCCCTTTTATTTTTCTCCTTTCACCAACATAGCGGCCCAGTCACCTCAGTGGTATGCCTGGGGACCTCCTAATATGCAGTGCAGATTGTGCGCCTCCTGTTGGAACTACTGGAAGAAGTATGGAGGCCTGAAGACCCCTACACAGCTAGAGGGCGCTGCTAGAGCTGGCTCCGTAAGTCTCCTTTCTCAGTCTTATCACCTTAAAGAAGGTTTTTCAATTGATAATAAATTTGAATAATGAACAAGGGTTGACAACTCAGAATTACATGTGTCATGGCGTAGCTGCATCCCTCATGATGTCTCTTCATCCTCTCCATCCAGGAGTCAGGCCCCCGCGGTCACATGACACGTCAGGAGGTCCAGGGCATGTCACCGTTCACTCGCAACGAGGGTCGAGCCAAACTGCTGGCCAAGAACCGCCAGACGTTCATCCTGCAGACCACCAAGCTGACCCGCATCGCTCGCCGGGTGTGTGAGGACATTCTGCAGCCTCGCCGTGCGGCACGGCGGCCCTACGCCTCCATCAACGCCAATGCCGTCAAAGCTGAGTGTATGTACACACATTCATTAACACTACTCCGGCTTCCATAAAGAAGCCTATAGTTAATATGATTACACAGACTTTATGTGACCATTTTTCATTTTGTGACTCTTTTCTAGACTGCTATCAAGTTAGGGTTGAGGATGTTCAGTCATATCACATGCTTTGATTTTCAACTGTTATTCATGTGTTTAAATGTTCTGTGTGAACCAGCACATTGAACAAGCTGCTTTATCTAAACCACACTGAAGAAATGTGTGATTTGAAATGTCTGTATCCTCAGGTATGATCCGGCTGCCCAAAGCCACAAAAACTCCTTTAAAGAGCAAGGTGGTGCCTCGACAGTCACTGGCCACCATAGTGAAGGATTTAGGTAAGAGGGGCGTTTTGGATAGAAAAGTGCAGTATTGCTCCTGATAAGCAAGTCAGCGCCTTGCATGGCTGCAGTCTCTGCTATCTAGTGTGTGTGTGTGTGTGTGTGTGTGTGTGTGTGTGTGTGTGTGTGTGTGTGTGTGTGTGTGTGTGTGTGTGTGTGTGTGTGTGTGTGTGTGTGTGTGTGTGTGTGTGTGTGTGTGTGTGTGTGTGTGTGTGTGTGTGTGTGTGTGTGTGTGTGTGTGTGTGTGTGTGTGTGTCTCAATGTGTTGCGGCATGTGTTGTAGTAGTAGGTCGACTCGAAAAGCACTTTATAAACACAGGCCATGTATGTGTGCCTTATCTGTCCTTCCTCCAGTCTGATTGGTTGTCGTTGTTTCTCCAGCCATCTCAGCTCCTCTGAAACTGAAGGCGTCTAGAGGCCCCCCGACACCCATCAACAGGAATCAGGCCAGCCAGCCTCGTGTGGGCCAAAGCCTGCTGGGAAAGAGAGGCTTTGACAGCGTCAGTATTCTGCACAAACACACGTTCATGTTCTTTTCATTTCTTTTTGTTTGGAATACACCTGGTGACATGAGCTGAATCAAACCGTCAACTTGCCTGACAAGCAGTTTGCACAACACGGTCTTGAGATTCAGAAGGTGTGTGTGTCTCAGCTTCTCTGTCACCTAAGGTTACTTTGTGAGTCTTTTCTGCATAGGTCCACAGAGATACACGTGTGTATCATGATTCCAGCATCAGACCACAGTATACCACTTAGTAACTACCACAACACAAAGAATAAGCTCCAGCCAACTAAGCAAGTGTTTCACACACACAACTTGGGCAGGCCGTCCAAGTGTACCAACGGCAGCCTAAATATATTTTGCAACCCATTTTAGCATTTTTTTTACTTCTATTTTTTCTGATTTTTTTCAAAACATGAAAACATGCTGCAGACAAAGAAAGTCAGACACATTCTGTTAGAGAGAAACAAAGTTGTGGCAAGTCGGTGTGCACATTATGGCGTACAATTACAGCAACACTGTAGGCAAACTTTAAAGGAGATTGTGAAAAAGATTGTTGAGTTTCATTCATAGGTCAAATACCAATTCCCCTTTTTGCTCCTGAGACAAGCACATCTTCCTGAATGATAAATGTTCATCTGTACTGAGGCTGTGTCACACTTTCCTTGTCTTGCTCTTTTTCTATTAGTGAAAAAACACGGTTGATTCAACTTCTTGGTCTTTCATTGGTTCACAGGCTACAGGGGTGCCCTACCCAGCCAATGGGAGGCCGTACACTTCAGGTATGAGGACCACCTCTCAGTCGGTCATCAAGAGGCAGAAGGTCAGCCAGGGAGAGGCACCCAACCCTGTGGTATTTGTGGCTACAAAGGACACGAGGTAAATTTTACTCACTGTGTCAGAAGAATTCTGTAATGTGGAGGACAAAGCACCACCTACAAACAAATGGCCCTCATTTATCAAACGAACGTTTGGCAAGAAAACCGTGCGTAAGACCATTTCCACGCAAACTTCGGCATTTATCAATTTGGACGTGAGCGGAAGCTACGCTCAGATCTTACGTCAGGTCTGAGCTTGTGTACGCAAATCTGAGTCTGGATTTGCGGTGCAGCGCAGCAAAATCTGGTTGTCGGAAAATAATTATTAAACAAACCTCAGCTGTCATTAAGCATAAGCAGTCACATTTTTAGAACAGATCAAAACGGATTCTTAAAACGAATAAAACAAAATACAGATTTTTTTTAAAAAAACACGTTTTTACTGATACCACTTTTTTGTAAAATAAAAAGGATAACATGACAACTAGGGATGCTCCGATCCATCGGCCGCCGATCGTCATCGGCCGATATGGACCCTAAACAGGTTGATCGGTGGGCTCTCAAAGTGTAGATCAGAAAAGCCGATCGCATATAAATATGTTTATATTATTTTTTTTTTTACCCGAGACGGCATTTGAGAACGCGCCACACAACAGAATACGTTGAGGATTATTATTATTATTCTCCCATCCATTCTGTGATCGGTGATCGGTATTGGTATCGGCAGATTTGATTCCTGTGATCGGATCGGCCCAAAAAATGCTGATCGGAGCATCCCTAATGACAACTAATTAATGGAATGCCTAATAACCCCGCTGGTAAACCTGCTACAGAGCAAGAACGCAGATTCAATAGTGCCCACACACGCACATGGGTCACAGTGGAGTGCTGCTTCGGGTTGCTGAAGGGCAGGTGGCTCTGTCTCGGACCAGCAGGGGGAACGCTGCTGTATACCCCAGAGAAAGTGTGCCATATTATTTTGGCCTGTTCAGTTTTGCACAACATTGCATTAGTGAATGGAGCCTTTGATGTGCCGGCGCTGCCGGGATGCTGATCTCCATCTCGGAAAAGTTTATCTTCTTGCCAGTGTTTCTTCTCTCCATGTTTGACCTCAGTGGGCGAGGCCTCTGAACCAGGAATATTTAAGGGCGTAACATGTTAATGATGATCGAATTCAGCCGCTGCATTTATCAAGACCCGATCATTCGTACGCTGGAATTGGTCAGATACGAACATTTCATAAATCCCACGTGTGTCCTGTCGTAAGACCAATTCTGCGCTCAGATCTGCACCCGTTTTCACGCAAGATTGATAAATGAGGGTCAATGTGTTGTTTTTTTTATCTGTCACACCACACAACTAACCCATGTCCATGTGTACTCGGTGTCGTCGTTATGGATGTTACCAAGTTGTCACTCACTGCTAACTCCCTTCATCAACGGGTAGTCAGCTGATTGTAACATTACTTTGCCAAACTTGTGTTGTAGCTGTCACAGAGAAATTTGCCTTAGAGGTGAAGTATTGGACTTGTAAGTGATGTCCTGGTGCTCTCTTTCGACCAGGGCTCTGAGGAAACATCTGACCCAGTCAGAGATGCGTCGCGCAGCAAGGAAGCCTCATCTCTTGGTTCGGATCAAGCTGCCATTGCCCCCTCGCTCCCTGGCCATGCCCCTGCTCCCCTCCAGCACCAGCGAACCCATTGTCCTGGAGGACTGAAGAGAAGGGACTCGGGGGTCTTTCAACAGGACAAGGGGGTCGGATGGGAGGTGGAGAGGGCGGGTCTGTGCTCAAGCCATCACTTAACAGGCAGCACATTACTCCATACCAGTAGTCTTTATTTTCCCTCTTTTCAGTGTCATTTTTCTTTAGTCCTCTGTTACTTCCCAAAAGTTGTGTCTAACACACACACACACACACACACACACACACACACACACACACACACACAAATAACTGTACATTTCCATGAAGTTGAACACACACATCAACACGCTGAAACTCACACAACGCCTTGGGCTTTGTAGTATTTTATTGCAAATCCAGAATTATTTTGCTCCCCTTTTCAATGCCATCTGTTTTTAAATGTGTAATTTAAATCAAGATATTTCTCATCCTGAAACAATGGTGATAAAGCACACTTTGTTTTTCCTTCATGTCTCTATCTTTGTGTAAATATATGCATCATTTAAGGGGGGGGGGGCACCCACAATATGTAAGGAGAACAGGGGCTGGGCAGGTGGAAATGGGACCGTTGTAGCAGGCCGAAGGTGGAATCTGAGTTGATGATTTTCGCTCATACACTTCTTTACTCCATTTTAGCAGGGAAAAATCTGACTAGCTGTCGATTGTAGCTTTTCGACAGTACACATGTTCATTGGGAAGTTGAGGAGACTCTTGGACATGGCAGCTCTCAGGCAGTGTGAACACCATGTTTGATCCATATACAACCATTTTATTTTTCTCTGTAATTTGTCAGCTTTTCCCATCATCTGTTAGTAGATAAACACAAGCCTGTTAAAGGGGTTAATAAATCCCCAGAGGTTCATCCCATCTGAACCTAATAATGTCCTCTGTTGGAAAGTCTATCAAGTCAGCACAAAACAACTAGAGAAGTGTGAAAGTCAGTGTTTGATGGTGTGCAGAGAGAGAAGCGAAGGTAAAGTGAGGATAGAATTTAACAAAAAGTAGGTTGTTGTTTTCTCACTATGGTGTCTTGCCTAGTTTCGATATGTATCACTCATACAAAATCAAAAGTTTCACCCTGTTAGATGCTCACTAAATTGTCTCAGGGCTGCAACTAACCATATTGCTATTCTAAATTAATCTGCCAGATAGCTTTTAATGATAGGGTTATGGTTACGTTCACTCGAAAAAAAAAAGATTAAGTTGTTAAGCCAATGGAAAGTCAGGTGAAGTTTTGTAGTCCACAAAACATTTCTGGGGCTTCACAGCAAAACAGCATTGCAGCATTCTAAACACCTCAAGTAAATCGAGATTTAAAAAATAAAAAGCAAACCATGAACAGCTCCAACTAGTTTGTCCGGTGTAATCCAAGTTAACAGTAGCCCAGAGAACCCAAATGAACTTGAGAATATGTTATTAACAAATTTTTTAAAGCTGGAATGTTTACTTTAGCTGGTAGGCTGAAAGTGTTAGTGTGCATCCCGACTGAAAATGCTTATTTGTTTTGTCCTCACTTGTGCTCAGTACCATCTCCAACTTCACACCACAGTAGTCTTTTTTTTTTTTTTTACAGGCATCTCCTGTCACTTGATCCCCACTTTTAGGCAGTTTAAAGAGAAAAGTGTCTCGACTCTTCCTGTTCTTCTGACCTCACCCCAAGAAGTCCGAACAGGCAGTCTGGAATCAAAGGGGAGAGGGTCATCATTTGAGTCTATCTGCGTAAATTTAAATTACTGTGGTTTTCATTGAGTTGCACATATGAATGTGTGACTTGCTACGATGAGAGAACACATTTCGCTTAGTGGTACTATGTCTGAGTCTGCAAGAATCCAAAACGAAGCCATAATATGCAGGAAAAAAAATGTTGTCGTCCATTGTGAAGGGACTCTTTGACCCTGAGGAAATTTCTCAATTAAAGCCACAGTAGTTCTGACATTGTGCTGTTTGGTTGGTTAGAATGAAAACTATAGGTGTGTTAATAATGCAGCAAATATGTCAACGCACAGAAGAAAATTAGGGCCAAAAATGAAGTTCTAAAATTTATGTTACGGATTGCAAAAAGAGTCTGAGATTAGAGTTGTATTGATTCATTCAGAACTTATACGGCCTTAATCCTCTTCTGGGATTGTCTGGTGATGCAGAACAGAAGTGATGTTTTTGATTGTGGCTGGGTTTGAAGATGATGTGAAAGGAATCTTCAGCTGTCTCAACTTTTGCTTGGTTTATTTTAGTTCCCTGTGTTTGTACTGTTATGAAAGGGTGAGTACTACAAGTAAGTTGTTAATTGGATAATTATAATGCCTGTGAATCCCCACTCTAGTGAGGGGTTCCACTGGTTTTATAAGAAAGTTTGGTCCCAATGTGGGCTTTGTAATATTTCTCGGAGAAAAAAAAGAAATTGAAGTGTTGAGTTTGTAGCAAATACTAATCTGTGTAAAGATAAGTGAAAAACTGGCATATTTTAAACTTTTTTACATCTAAACTGTGTAATTCTGCTCCAGTATTTTGGAGATGGCTCTAATAGGCTACTGTACATGTGAAACATTGCTCTCCGTCATAGTGTGGGTGGGGTGGTCATTTAAACCCAGAGGCAACATTCAAAAGGGACAGGGTGCTGATTTTTTTATGATGGAGAGACAGACATGCTACAATTTAAACTTTTCTCAAGTGTTTTTTATTCCAATGTCTCTGTATCCTTTAATGTATCTTGATAAGAAAAGAAATAAAGATTTTTTTTTCTTCGTGGTCAGTCATGGGCTCTTTGTCATCTGTGTTTCTCTTGTGTTCACAATATTGCTATACCACTATCTCCACTCCAAAGCTCTGCAGTTCCACATCACTGTTCAACATTATAGTCTGCCTCCAGTCCAAACCACTTCACCATTTTAATGTTTTCTTTACAACTTTGAACCCTGTAGATTAGGAGGAGGCGTCAGACTGTGTGAGGAGATCACTATTGAGAGTGGCCATTGTCTAAAGGACAAACATGATTCCCTGGCTCGTGGGACATGCTGTGTATAAGTCATGATGCATGGGTGCTTCTGTACTTGTGGCTTCATAGCTGTTGGAAAAAAAACTCACAAAGACATCTGGGGACGAAAGGCATACTGGAGAAAAACCTGCAGCCTGCACCCTCAAAGGGAATTGCCACTGGGGAAAAGCAATTTAATTTCAGCAAGTCTACAAGCAGAGACACAGGAGCACCTTCCTCTAGTGAGTCCAAATCTTAATGAAACTTGATAGAGAGAGTGTTGTAAAAAGTCATACCAAGTCATAGTAAAAGTAAAGATGTTCTTAGAAAATAAAAATGAAAAGTCACCCCTACAAATAGTACTTGAGTAAGTCATGATGTATCTGTATTAAACATACTTGAGTATCAAAGTAGCCTAAAAGTTAAGGTAAAATATGCATTGTTTTACATGAATGAATATTCTGTATACTATGGGTTGACTGATTATTGGCCTGCACTAAACTAGACCTGCAAGCAGTTATGAACGGGGGCCAAGCCCCCCGCGCGACTTGGACCCCAGGCACCGCAGACCCATGGAAGTTGGCCCCAAAGGATGACGGGCTTGGGGCAAAAGTGAGGACACAGGCCAACGTCTGAGCCGTGGTATTCACTGTAATGGGAAGTGCACTGGAAGTGCAAAAGGCTGAATGTGTGCCGATTTGGATTTGTTGTACTAAATCACGCCCACTTTGACCAATCGTTACTTAACTATATGGCTGGCCTCAGGAGTGACCCCACATCAGTACTGGCATTTACATCCGTTATAGTGGCACCTATTGGCTAATTTGCACCAAATTTGGCACAGAGCCTCTGGATGACTTCAACAACTGACTTAAGTTTGATGTTGAAAGCATTTAGTTTGACCGAAATATGAAACAATATGTATTTTTTAGCTAGCAAAAAAGATTGTTTGGTTATAACTAGCAGATTTTTTGGAGTGCTAAAATTCTTTTGACAACTTTTCATCAGACACATCTGGAGATTCTATGTGCAAAGTTTCAGGCAGATGGCGCTTAAATTGTAGGAGCAGTTCGAAAAAGTAGGTTTTGCATATGTGGCGATTTAGTGAACGAAATGTGTAGCACAAGTGGGCGTGTCCTATGTCAGAAAACCCAGCTCTATTCAGGGAACATATGGATATAAGGTTTGCAAATGTGTTATTTAAAATGTGGAAGTTACAGGCAAAAACGTGATTGCATCCATTATAGCGCCACCTGGTGGAGTACACGCCCACATTTACCAGTCATGACCACCTTCAAGATATGGCCTCAGGATTGGCCTTACATCATACCGATTAAATTTAGTAAAAATCGGTGTAGCCGTTCAAGAGATATAAACTTCCCATATTTTTAGCGCCCCCTAGTGGGCAAAATTCGCCAAATTCGGCTCATCCCTTCGCAGTGTCATGGCAACCAAGGATCTCAAATTTGGTACTAATAGCATTTAGTTTGACCAAGATATCAAACAGTGTACATTTTTATAGCTAGCTCCAGAAATTTGTTCGTTAATAATAATTTGCGCATTTTTTGGCAGAGCAAAATTCTTTTGATAACTTTAGATCCGGTCCAGCTGAAGAGTGTACGTGCCAAGTTTCACGCAGATCGGACAAAATCCCAAGGAGGAGTTGGAAAAAGTATGTTTTCCAGTTTTTGCAATTTTTTGAAAAAACTTTCTAGGCGGAAGTGGACTTGGGCGATTGCAAAGTGATTCAGCTCCATTCAGGGAATCTGGGGATACAAGGTTTTTAAATGTGCGACATACAGTGTGGGAGTTATAGGCAAAAACGCGTTGGCCTAGGTTATAGCGCCCCCTGCAGGCGGATATATGTAGTTTTTTGTGTCTGAGGTACGTCCAGGTGTCTGGAACAACCCTCCAAATTGCACCGCCCTCCCTTGCACGGTTTAGCCTGCAGCACCACTTTTTTCGGGAAAAAAAAATCTTTACAATTACAATAGGGTTCCTAGCACCGCTGGTCCTAGGAAATGCGTCTGCTTGCATACGCGTTCCCTCAGCCCCTCAGGCTTGGCCCCCTAATAAATACATTTTAAAATGCATTACTTTCTGCAAAGTAACTAGCAATTAACGTTAATTAAACAAGTGTGACAAAAAAGTACTGTATTTGCCTCCGTAATGTATTAGAGTGGAAGTATAAAGTGGCAGAAAAACTACTGTGAACTTAAATATTTACAATATTAATGAGGAAATAATACAATTTTTTTCCATAAGTGAATAAACAAGCTGTTCTCAGAGGAAGGTGAGGTCCCAGAGCCCTGATTGAAGCTAGGAAGCAGGGTCCACCACATATAAACAAAGTAAAACACTATAAATTGTGTTGTGTTGTCCTTTAAGGTCGGTTTGTTTATTCAGTCATGAAAACAAAGAGAGTTTGATTATTTAGTTTGTTTAGGCAAAATAAAAAATCAGCCCATGAAGATCTTTCTTTCTTCATTAACATTTCTTCAACAAAACTACATAGTGCTCCTTTAATGATTGCTCTGGGCATGATTGAAAAAACCTAAACAAAGATTTGCCCAGCTAAAGGAAATATTTGTGCTCAGCTGTATGCCTATCAGACGGCTTTTAATTAGCTTTGCTTCAAGTACTTCCCTGTTAGTTAGGTGTTAGTTCTGACAGATGTGCCAGGAGCTGAGGCTCACCAAGTATTCACTGAGGATGTTGATTGCCCACAGCACATTAATTTCTTCACTGAATGGGACAGTGAAGAAGTTACAGTCAGTAAACAAATGTGTGTATTTGTAGATAAAAAATTCACTGTTGTTAATTTTGTACTATATCATGTTTGTATGTCTATTCTATTTCTTACCTTTTTAATTATATTGTCTATTTTTGCTATTGGTTTTGTCTTTTGTAATATTCTGTCGTTTCGCTGCTGGGACAAACAAATTTCTCCATTTGCGGGACATTCAAGGATTTCTGATTCTGATTCTGATTCTGAAAATGAGAGTACATGAAGAAGACAACCGAAAGGTGAGGACCAGATGGACTCTGGTGTCTCAAACTGGCCTGACACAATCAATAAGCCACGCTTGACTCCAACACATCCACAGGATTTAGGCTAATCGTTATCACAGCTACGAACCAGTCTGGTTCAGCTCCGGTCCCACACGTGGACGTGATTGGCCGCTCGAGACACACCTGTGACGTTGAGCTCGTGCGCACCTGATGCTCATCTGAGTGAAGGCGGGAAGACCGAAGCGGTTTAAAAGACACAGGGATGGCAGCAGGTCTGCGCGTGTGGCTCCCGAGCTGAACAGAACAATAGTGTTCGGGTCCATGCCGCTCTGAGAACGTACGGTGTCACAGGGGAGACTGCAGGCTGCCTCCGGCTCCACATATCACCAGCTACTTTCCGCCCTTCTGTCTGTCTGCCACCATGTTTGAGGTAGGTCCAGTATATTGTACATGTTGGTGGTGCCTTTTAAATGAATTTACAACATCATAGCTTATGAGACAAATGGATGTCAGTTTCCTACATGCTGCTGCAGTTGGAGTGTGTTGGTATGAAATAATCGGTACACTAGATACATTTGATAGCCTGGCTGTAGCTTTAACAAAGGAATGCTTCTACTGTTAAATCTGTAAAGCAACCAAAAACCATCTGCTCTGGTTTGTCCAATGGCCAATTGTGCTGCGTTTCAAATGTCCCCCCCCCCATTTAAAACCTGAGGTTTTTTTTACTTTTTTTGTCTTAACTGTTAATGAAGAAAGGATATATGCAGTGGCGTAACTATCACCGGGGCCCAGACGCCGTCAGGGGCCCAGGAAGGCAGGCTGGCTGGCTGGCTGGCTGGCCAGAATTGCCACAGGCCCTGTTTTTGTGAATGAAATATCTGGGGGCGGGTCGGTAAGGTAACGCTGAGTGGCCTTGATGCCTGTCAGTCATGATGAGCCGCGTCTTGTCACCTCTCTGCTGTGTCTGCAGCTGAGCACTATGGGCCGAGCCGATGCACGTCTCTCTCCCGGCCGGGAGAGTTATCATACCGTATAATACCCGGGGCGTTTATTTGTTTCAATCACTGAACAGACCAGGCGCAATTTGGTACAGGTGTTTAATTCCTTCCTCTCAAAAATCCGGGATGAAAATGTGACAAACTTCGCCAGCTTCTCTGTGAATTCTCTGGCATCCTTCTGCAAGTGAAGTTGTTGCGGCGGAGGAAACGATGTAGCCAACCAGCACTCGCTGCAAACTCATCTCTGCTGTCACTCACGGTGGCGTACATTTGTTTCTCCATCACCCTGATCTTTTTGCGGGACACTTTCTCGTGGCGTGCCCGTTTGCTGATAACTCATTCCCGCATATTTATCTCAAGCTCCTCGCTCGCCTTCTTCCTCCCTCCACAGGCAGCCTGGCCCTGTTGCTGTCCTCCTCGGACAGACGCTGAAGATCAGTTTGATTTTTTTTCGCCAATCTCTCACTTGCTTGGGGTCGACAGAGAAACTTCTAGCAGCTGCTTCTCCCGAGTTTTCCTCTGCATATTTTACAACAAAGTCTGAATTTCAAGTCGTACTTTTTATTTTTTTTGCTGCACCGGAGCCATGGCGATCATCAGTGTGATACTGACTGAAAGCAGTACAATACGTGAAAAAGGCGAAGAAGAAAAACTTGCAGTGTCAGTGGTCACGTCTTCTTCCCTGTGTGTGTGTGTGCGCGTGCAGTGCGCACGAGCGTGCGCTTGTGTTTAGGGGCACAAAAAAATGATTTGCACCGGGGCCCATCACCATGATGTTACGCTACGGGATATGATTCTCATCAGATGCAGCCTTTTCCTCCTGTTTGCCCTGTTGGCTCATCTCTAAATAAATCTGGGTAAATGCTTAAAAAGCTCAGCTGTAGTAAATGGTGACAAAGCATTTGTGGTTGCAGTTAGATGTGCTATGTGAGCTTGATGCTGCTTTTGCTTTGCACTGAACCCTTTCAAACTTAAAAAAAAAGAGTTCAATTAAAGCGTGTTTACAGTTGGCGTACTACAGCATATGTGGAAAAAAGTAAGTCTCGTGACTCCAGAGGAAGCTGTAATCTGAATAAACTTCATCCAGTGATGTTGCTTGGTGACTGAATTGCATTGTGGGTAATGTAGGCAACATATTTCTAAAAGCTGTCCACTGGTCTAACACTGGACTCATGGACAGTTTCAAAACGAGTGATCTAAATGGATACAGCAGAAGAGATCAGACTGTTCTTGCTTTTTTGAAAACCTAGTGCCTACATTACCCACAATGCAACTGAGTCACATCACTGGAGGCAATTTATCAGATTTCATGCAGCTTTCTCTAGAGCCACAGAGGGCTTACTACTTTTCACATTCAGTACAACTTGCAACACTTGTATATGGTTTAATGTCCAGTTGGTGGAGTTGCCCTTTGAAGAAGCTATAAACTGGAATAGATGCCAGCAAGGAGATGAGGTCAGATTATTGTATCATGCTGACCTCCCTTTCCCCTTTTTCAGACTAGTGGGGATGACTTGTTCCTTCCTTCCTACCAAGATGAAGAGATGGTGGACAACCTGCTGTCCAGCGAGGCGTCAGATGGAGATGGTGGCAGTGGAGTCTCTCTCGCTAAGGCGCTGCTCCCCCTGGTAGAGTCCTCTTCCCCTCCCCTCATCCCCTGGGTCTGCTCCACCCGCTACAAGACGGAGCTCTGCACCAGCTACTCTGCTACTGGTTTCTGCAAATATGCTGAGCGCTGTCAGTTTGCCCACGGCCTCCATGAGCTCCATGTTCCCTTCCGTCACCCAAAGTACAAGACGGAGTTGTGTCGCAGCTACCACACTACTGGCTACTGCTACTACGGCAGCCGCTGCCTCTTCGTCCACAACGCCACTGAGCAGCGCCCTGCCCAGCGCCGCCGCAGGAATGTTCCCTGTCGCACCTTCCGCTCCTTTGGCGTTTGTCCCTTTGGCACCCGCTGTAACTTCCTGCATGTGGAGGGTGGCGATGTCGCTGGTGTTCTGGAGTCACAGGATGTTGAGAAGACGGAGCCTGTTCCCAGACCCCAGCTCCAACCACAGACCAGGGAGTGGAAGCCACGTGGAGCTCTGTGCCGCACATTCAACTCTTTTGGCTTCTGCCTGTACGGAACACGCTGTCGCTTCCAGCACGGCCTCCCCAGCAAGATCAAAACCTCACACCAGACCCTCGGAGGCTCCATCTACCCTCAGCTGTCCCCTGGAAGTTCAGGTTTACCTTCCCCTACCTCCCCCTTCACAGCTAGCTCACCCAACTCCTCAACCTCCTCCTCTCCTCCATCAACCTCTCCTCTTGCCACCCCGCCTGCAGAGGCCACAGCCCACAATGCCTTCACCTTCTCCAGTCAGCACCTGAGCGACCTGCTGCTGCCATTGGCCCTCCATCTGCAGCAGCTGGAGAGCACCAAGGCCCAGGAAATCTGGGACAACAGGGGGCTTTAAGTGGATGTGGTCATAGTTGTGAAAAGGCATCAGCACTCAACATCACAGCTCAATTAATTCGGTGTATGGATTTCTTTTTCTTTTTTTAAACCCCCTTTCCCTAGGGATTATATATATATATTTTTTTAAATTGATTAACTTGAGAGCTTGTGTTAGCAGGTCAAGCAGGCCTTGAGCTGTTCAGTTGTAGGCCAGTCTATATTAGGCCTCAGGCCTAATAGGTCTGTACAGGTTAGTGGTCTCAAACACTACAGCTATGTGTAGCTGTGATTGTAATTTAATTTTTTAACTGTTGTAAATATATTAATGAACTGAGTAAATGAAATGTCTGACAGCATCATGAATAAACTTTTAAATCTCTTACCTTGGTCGTTGCGCTTTTAATTTATTGCTCTCAACACAATTTTTTACATGTTAGTGCTGAAGATCTGCCCAGAGCATCAAGGTCACAAAAGTGAACAGAAGTACACATATTTCAAGTGACTGAATAAAGTTGGTATTGGAGACAAGCAGGCGAACAGCACTGTAAAGGCTATATGATCATCCACTTCAATTACAGGAAGTCATAAATATGAAGCATACAATGTTAGTCTTGTGTATGGAGTAGCCCACAGAAATGTTTTTCCTAGTTTGTGAAAGAACTCGACTGGTTTGCACGAGCCCTGCCCTCACCCCCATCATACTCTTCTGGGATTAACTGGAACACCAACTGTGAGCCATGCCTTGACCCAGCATCACCAATGCTTTTGTCTGACAGGAAATTCCTGCAGCCAGGCTTCAAACACCTGGTGCAAGCCTGGAATCGGGAGTGAATTTTAAAAGCACAACTTTAAAAAGTAAGACAAATCATCCTTTATGTTCGGAGCATGAAGGGCATTGTGAAAAGCTTTTCAAAGTTTCCACAGACCAACCCGTCATCAAGCCTGTGTCTGACTGCTTTACAATGAACCAATCCGTGTCTACCGATGCTCTTTAATCGACCAATCACTGGTCTTTCCCTCCTGGCGCGTCACTAGTAAACGGAAACGTCAACATGCAGTGTTGGCGGAGTCAAACTAGCCAGAATTGAAACCGGATGTTGTGGGTTTTGTCGAATCGTTTTTTTCCTTCTACCGACTCCGTGATGTATGGGATCATGTGGCATACTGTTAAAGAACAGGCTCTCCGGCGATGCTTTATTTTGAAGGATTTCCGGATGTCGTTGCCCCTTGCTGGCTAACCTGACACTATTAATGGAACTCGTGAGAATAGGAGCAACGTCGATGTAATTTGTACAATCCCACTGTCTACTGAGATAACGTTACTCAACTGTCTCGTTCTACTTCCAAAGGTAAAGTCTGGTTAATTATTTAAGCTCTTACGTTGTATTTTCTCTGTCGTTCTTCGACGGCCTGCTGCTAGAATGTGATGTGTTTGGGGCTAGCTACAGCCGGTAACGCGCTTCTGCAGGCTCGTAACTGTTCGGTTTTTTCACTCTTTTATTATCTAAACGACACAGTGACCGACATTGTAATATGGGTAATGTTGGCGCTGGCTGTATTTGCATCACAATAATAAATCACATGTTTTTGCTTCCGTCACTTTGAAATCGTTTGTTCCAGCTGATGAAGGAATACAGGTTGCATTTTGTTAGCATAATTTACTAGACCGCGGGTCCGCTCTCTTCCCAATTCCATTGAAAAATGTGACAATTAAACCGTTCTTAGCGCATTGTCGCCAATACATAACGTATGCAGCAGAAAGCAAGAACTGCAGCGAATCTCCTATGTGTTTTTAATAAATTCGGGATATAGCTGATCCACCAAGCACTACCATTTTAGTAAAATCTTTTCAATCCAAGTTTTAAAACACCAGCTCTATGAACTATGTCGCACGGGGCATCTGGACTTCTGGAATAACGTTATCTGTTGACCTCCACGCTAGCTTTTTGCCGGTTGTTTGACGACACAAAAGTACGTGTCAACGTAAGGTTCTTCTCCTTGCCAGCTTCTGGGTGCTCGCCGTGAGCATGGCGGACCGGGAGGAGCGCCGCTTCGCCGAGGTCTCCCGGGAGTCTGTCAAACTCGTGGCCGAAGGTGCAGGCGTGGAGCTGGGCGACGATGTGGCCGCTCTGCTGGCTGAGGACGTGTGTTACCGGCTCAGGGAGGCGACACAGGTCAGTGCTGCGGTACACAGTTTGATTCCACCATACATACAGTGTGTCTGAGGAGGACACAAACACACCATTATGTCGTATCACACCATTATTTCCGAATGGAAGTGTGACACATGATATTGATGGTGTGTTGTTCTGGCCCAACACAGAGCAGCTCTCAGTTTATGAGACATGCCAAGAGGAGGAAGCTGACAGTGGAGGACTTCAACAGAGCTCTGCGCTGGAGTAATGTGGAGGTGACAATCAGTGTTGTAATGCTCACACAGAAGGTAGCGTCTCGGCCTGCTGCGTGATACATTTTAAGGTTATACCAGTGAAGTTAGTTTCCTTTTTTTTGAAGCTGATTCCAAGGTATGGTAGCTGCCTTACCCAAGTTGACACCTGTGTCATTCAGACATGACATTAACATGCTTCAGTAGTCACCGCCTTCAGCTTCTTTGTCTCTGTTTGCTCATTAGGCCATTTGTGGCTACGGGGCGCAGGATGCTCTTCCTTTCCGTTCAGTCAAAGAAGGAGAGCTATTCTTCATCGAGGATCGGGACATCAACCTGGTTGAGTTGGCTCTGGCCACCAACATTCCCAAGGGCTGTGCTGAGACCATGGTGCGAGGTATGACCCAGCACACTGTCATTACCCACCGACAGATCAGGATTCATGGTGTCTATTGATGATAATTTCTCCTGTTTTTTTCTCCTGTCAGTGAATGTGTCGTACCTGGATGGGAAAGGTAACCTGGAGCCCCAGGGGACTGGTAAGACTAAGCCACATTATGACTAATAGGCACTGTTCACAGGTGGTGGCATTGGATTTGGGGTGAAAAAATACATATATGAGGCTATATGGTTGTTGCGATTTAATCTTCTGATTAAATCGCAACGACCATATAATCTTCTGATTTCCAGGAAATATAAACATTTCTCTGCTTGTATTGAGAGTTTTATTGAGTCACACAGTCTGCATGCAACAGATATGTTCTCCTCTGTTCCTATTGCAAAGCAGGAAGGTGAGAGTCCCAAACTACTAACCAAACATTCTATTTTAGTGATAGCTGAATTTGAACTATATTGTATATACACATACATATGCTCTTTTTATTTCAGAACTGTTTTTAATACATGAAAATCATTCTGAAATAAACATGGATTATAGGCTATTTTTATTTTCTAGGGGGCTGACAGACAGCTGCTGATGCTGATGCACTTCACTTATCTGTTCAAACGACATGTTTATTTTAATTATACTCTGCCTCATTGATCATTATGTGAGAAAAAAAATGTGTGTTTGAATTTCTGTCATTAATAAATATTTCATTTTCTTTTTTGTAATGGTACAAAGAGCAAGAGCGACTGAGACCTCCCCACAGACTCCCTTCAATGATGCTAATGTCATTGAACACAATGTTGCTCACCTTCTTCACTGGGACAGGGAGGGGGACAGTTATGGGGAGACTGGGCTGCTGATGACTCATCTGTTGTTGCTAAAAGGGGCAGGGACAATGATTTAATATGAATATCTTGCTAAACGTTTCCCTGCACTGATTAAATGTTGAGAACTGTAGGTGTCGTCTCTGGGCTATCGTCTTCAAAGGTGTCGGCGTGTCGTATGTTGATAAAAGAATTCTGCGGAGGCAAGGCTGGGTGGAATTATAGAGCAATCTTTATTGAAAACAGATCTCAACCCTGCATCCGGACAGAGTGCGGCCGCACGTCTGGTGTTCTCAAATCGATGGCAAAGTTATGCCAAACGCTTTGCCCTCTGCTCTATAAGAAAACCTATCGCCTTCGATCTTAGGAATTCTACCAAAAAACCACCCCCTTTCTCTGGTGTGTGGGGCCTTTTAAGAGCCAATTGTTCATAACCGCCCACTTCTCCTAATTGGTCACTTTGATAGATTAAAGGTACATCTATCCAATAAGAAAGAAGAGAGGATGGGTCTGCCTCACATCCCCTATGAAATAACTCTTGTGTGTGTTACTTAACTTTGCTGATGTCAGCTAAAGTAGACAGGATGGTCTCTCTTAAACTTAGATGACAATGTATAGTTGAGTCAGCTCCAAACCTCTGGTGTGGGCTCCTTCCTGTAGCTTATCTCTGATGCCCACCTCAGGGCTGATCAGGGCTCCTGGTCCTGGGGACCCTTATCCTGTCGTATTCCCACACTTGTCTACAGGGGAGCATCTGGTCCTATCCCATCCGGTCTTCCCTCTATTCACTATTGTCTTGGAGCCCAGGATGTGTAAGAAAAACACAGACACTACATAGGCTAACACTAGTCTGTAGCTAGCTAGCTTATTTCACTATGGACATTAAGCCAACAGGTTAATACCACTCACAGACTATAGGCTACCCACCTTTCTTGGTGAAAAACTGGGTTACAGATTGACACCCTTCAGTGACCCCTTGACACCGTCACTGATAAGTGAGCTAAGGCAGGACCAAACCATTTTATGCAGACACAGGGGGGTAGTCGGTCAAATATGGATTTTTACTTTTTGGTCAATGGAGATATTTAACTTTTACTGCCCGAAACAATTAAAAACAAAGAGATCATTAATTGTATTATTATATTTGAAATATATACTCAATGATGATGGTTTAATAATTTTATATTAGTTTTTTTGGGGGGGGGGGCCCTGTCAGCCAGGGGCCCTTGGAATTGTCCTAGCTTTCCCCCCTATATGGTGCCCCTGCAAGTAGAGCATGCAGAACTATCATCACCTTATTGAAGTCCATATGATCTCATATGGTCTTATTAAAGTCCTTATGATACTTTATAATAATCATCATGAAGAAATGGTAAACGAAAAGTAAATTAAACTTAAGTTAATAGTTATTTGACTGTCAACAAACAATGAAATGCTTTTGTAAACCATTATTAAGCAATTGTAAAGATTTATAAACATCAATGACTGTCTATATGTTTCCAGATGACCAACACAGTATTAATTAATTATTTACAAAGTATAATTATCATCACTTGCAACTTTACATTGGACAATTGTTTCATTGTTTGTTTACAGTAAATTATTATTACTATTAATTAGGGCTGAACGATATGGCCAAAAATGTTATCACGATATGTTTTTTTATATTGATTGATGTTGATAATTATCACGATATATAACAATAATAATAATGTTGAATTTCCAATTTTAAGAGTATTCTCCTTAGGACAGAACCCAAAACAAACCAGAAAGTTAATTATGGTTTATAAAATACATTTATTTATTGTCAGATAATAGGTGACAGCCATTTAACAGAACCAACCAACCAAATATTCGTTGATTCGGTAGCATGATTATGCATGCTCGCTCTAAAAACCGGTTTTCAACACAAAGAAAGTGACAAAATGGACAAAATTGGAGGTGGATACACAGTACGGATGTTTTAAAAAGTGGAAAGAACATTTCTGTAACAGTGCCTCACCCGTCAGTTCTCGTTAGCTACATCGACATAGTTAATTATCCTGTATTTTCTTAAGGTGCTGACGGTGGAGAATTACGCAGTTACAAAAGCACAGAAGCATACAACTACCTGCGCAGTAACAAAATAGGGAAAGTAATGTTGTAGAAACACGGTAAGTTTATATTTCTGAAGGCAGCAGTAGAGCCCACCTAGAGCGTCAGTCATGCTAAACATACAGCATGGAAAATGCTGAAGCAAAGTGGAGTCATGGTGACAGGCGGCTGCTCGTGCATTGCCGGCTTAGGGAAGTCATTTAGTCATGCAGCAGCTATTCTGTGGAAGGTATTCATAAACCCAAATATTTATTTTAGTCTCAAAGCCACTAGCCACGCTAGTCTCCGTTCCTCCTTCCTCGGCACGGGGCGCAGGGTACGGACATGTTTGTCGAAGTTGTTCATGTTTTTTTGAAAAAGAAAAACTTCGATTGTCTTGAACGGCACATGTTGTACCTGAGCTCATTTTAAAAACAATTTAGCATTTATGACATAATGGTAGTTGTTTTGTGTTAGCTTTGCGGCAGAGATCAGTCATGCAGTTGCAATGCAACCGGAAAAACAAAACCGCCGGCGGAAGTAGTTGTCTGTCATGTCAGCCCCCATAGGCCTCTGAGAAACGGGTGGATAGGCATCATATCTTTAGTGGTACAGTGCGTAATTGCACTGGTTATGTCTTTGTATCGCTTCGGTTTCTTCTCATATGGGGTAATGGCTTACAAAGCAGCGGCGATTGTTGGTTGTCAAAGTGAGGTTTGACTAGTAGAAGCAGAGGGACTGGTCTGTTGGCTACTTGTGGGGAGGCTGACGCTAGCATTATAGCGCAAACTCATGCTTTCGGAGCACTCTTGGGGACGTTACCTTCTGAGATGATGGAAGCGATTGATGGTGGCCGACACATTTTGCACCTAATGCTGGTCTGTCCTTTGTCAGACTTCAGATATGTGAACTTTACAAATAACCAAATTGGTATGACCTTTCTTAGGTTCAATTTCTTCGTCTTTAAGCGCTCGGGTTGGCTAATTGGACTGCTCGTTTTCTTGTATCAGCTTGACAAACAGGTGGTCACGGTTGGATGATGTGAGTGGGAGAGGCCAGAAACATGCATCCACCACATGCATTTATTTCTCTGCTGTTGGTGTTGTGTTTTCCATAGACATACGGTATATACAGACACCTCATTGAGCGCTGGACCGTACGTCGTCATCACTGCCATATTGGATGATATCCGTACATGTGTGAGTGTGTAAATGAGAAGCATTAACTTATAGCACTTTGTAGAAGTGCGCTTTATAAAGTTCTCTCCATTGACTTGTACGAGTTGGGACTTGGGAAATTGATTTTTTTTCAGCCAACAATCTGTGTAGTTAATCCATGAAAACAACTCACTTTGATCTCTGTATAACTGTACAGTGACCCTTGATTTTTATCTGAAGAATATTAACATGAATTTGTGATGCTTGAATATATGACTTCTGCCTCTGAATGTATATCAGTGTAACCCTGATGGAGGTTTTCAGTGTTTGTACCTCATATGTTGACTGTTGACCTGTCACAGTTCCCACAGCGGTGCAGTCTCTGTCAGACGAACTGTTGAAGTACTACCAGCAGATCACACGGGCAATCCTGGGAGAGGACCCCCACCTTATGAAGGTAGACTGCTGATGAACACAGGCAGACATTCTATGTGGCTAGACAACGTGTTCTTTCTTACATGTTTCTTCTGTGTGTTTCAGGTGGCTCTGCTGGACCTCCAGTCCAACTCCAAGATCGCTGCCCTCCTGCCATACTTTGTTTATGTCATCAGTG
Source organism: Diplodus puntazzo (assembly GCA_963678695.2). Taxonomy (NCBI): domain Eukaryota; kingdom Metazoa; phylum Chordata; class Actinopteri; order Spariformes; family Sparidae; genus Diplodus; species Diplodus puntazzo. The sequence goes on along the minus strand of OZ023170.1, from coordinate 11,382,282 downwards.
GGGTGTGTTTTTCCTGTGATCTTGTTCCTACAAGATCTTTTTTTACCATATAACTTAGAAAGAGAGTTAGGATCCAAATGTATATTTTCACTTGTGCAAAAACATGTTGTACAGGGGTGTGATTCTTAGGGATAAATCCGGAAATCCGGCATTTCCGACCTAAAAATGAGCCTTTCGTAAATCATGCAAATCCGTTTTTTTTGGGGGGGGTTACGCAAGGCATGGGTCGGTTATTAGTAAACAAAATGCCTGGCCACCGCTGGCACGATTTTTGTGCCTCTGATTCATGTCTTCATGTCACTCTGCAAGTAGTCCGTTCATTTGTCATGATGGAACTTCATTCAAAGCAGAGCTCCACCAAAGAGCCTGCAATCGTTGCTGAAGGTTATCTGATGTGTCAGTGTTTCCCCTATATGCATTTTGCTGCTGGATTTTTTAGCGCAGCCGCCGCATAAAGAAAAAAAGACATGACTTTTGTAGGATAATATCACGGGCGAATGGCGAATTTAAGTTGCACACAGTGAAAGCACTAGACCCTAAGTTATCTTGCAATCGATTATTATTGTCACTACTGCTATTTGTATAATTCCTACAAGTCACTGTTTAAGTTGAGTGACTAAAATCCTTGTCATCCTATTCAAAGGCTGCAACAGGCGACTCTTCGAACCGGGGTGAAGTTAGTTTTAGGTTGGATATACAACGGATATTCACTCGGGTCGAGCCGCGACCTTACTGAGGTTTGTCCAGTGTAAGCAGCAGGAGGACAGCTAGCTCACCTCCCAGAGCCTCGCGCTGAATCGCTGTAAACTGATTTAGGGACCGTCATTAAATTACTTGACATAAATATATAAGTACAAAATAATTGCAGTTTTTTCGATATCTTCCACGTCATGTGGCCCAGTGACTCCAATCCAGCAGCAAATCGTATTACTAAACTGGACGAATGAGACACAGCGCTTTATTGTACTTTAGTGCTTTCTCTATTTTATATGAATATTAATATGCAGAAATTATAATTTTATCTCAATAGCTTCCATGTCATTTGGCCCAATGACTTCTGAAACAGATTCTTTTTCCATAAAAAATGTATAATAATAAAGAAAATAATGGTAAAAGAGTTCTCTAATGCTCAAGAGGTTAACATATTTTCAAGCAGAAATGTCAACTTCTCATCAGTAGTCACCACTTAAAGGGTTATTTTTCAAAATTTTCTTCCGGTATGGCATGCCCCGGGCCCCCCTAGAGTTGCTAGGTTACCGACTCAGAGAACCACTGCTACAAAAAAATCTACGGGAAACACTGTGTTCTAAGAATTTTGGACGTGTGGGGTGAACGATTTCTCTCTCAGCTGAAGCCAACAACGGGACAAAATAAATGTCAAGAGAGACATAGTGGAGCCGTATATATTCCAGCTTTTTTGTCCCTTGCCAATCACACCTATGGTTCTAAGGTTTCACAATTCTGTTTTATTATTCACATTTGTATTTACATTAAGTACAAGTACATGGCTGTTTGTGTCCAGGTGAAGTCAGTAAGCCATGACCTGGAGCAGCTCAACAGGCTTCTCCACATGGTGAAGAGCCTGGTCCAGAACCCCTACCTGTACCTGGGCTCATACGTGCGCAGCCTGGTCTCTAGTGTCATGTACTGCATCCTGGAGCCGCTGGCTGCCTCCATCAACCCGCTCAATGACCACTGGACCCTCAGGGACTATGCAGCCCTGCTCCTCAGCCACATCTTTTGGTGAGTAAAATAATGAGTAATCCATTAGTTGATCAACAGAAAATGTATCATGAATGATTTTTTTTGTTTAGATTGCATTTGCATACACAGTATTCGTGTCAGGTTTCAGTCACCTGAGGTCCGTTTCACAAAGCAGGTTCAACAAACTCAGAGTCTAACCCTGAACTCTGAGTTGATCTACTCTGAGATAGGAAACTCTGAGTTTTCTGTTCCAGAACAGCTGATTTGGGTTAGTTTGATCAACTCAGAGTAGTTTCACCTGGAGTTAAGCGCGTGCACCACAAGTATAAAAAGACAGCATCAATGGAGCCCCGATTTAACGAGTCACCATGGCAACGGGGAAGAGGGCGGCTACGTTTTTCACCCCACTGGAATTGGAAATATTAATGCGCTCATACGGTGAGTTTGCGCACGTTTTTAGAAGGAAGTGTAACACCGCTGCAGCAGCAAAAGAGAGGGAGAAGGTGTGGGAGAACATTGCTGCTCGGGTCAATGCGTTAGTTTAAATGTAGTCCTTTGCAATCACAATTATATTACAGGGGGAAACTACTTGAGTGGTAGCCTATTAATTTATTTCATTTAGGTGCAATCCCGCGGGGGAGAAGCGCACTTGGCAGCAACTTAAGATGAAACATAAAAACATTAGACCTCAGCATAATCTCATGGGGATTCCTCATTTTGATCATGTTTTACATTGTAAAGTAAATATTAAGTGGCTGTTTGACCGTATAGTTGTTTTATCCCCAACATAATGCTGTTTTCACACACATAAATGTCTTCTCATCTATATCATATTCTGTTAAACAATTAAGCCTATTTAAACTAAAGATGGGTAGAAGCGTTTCAGGGCGAGGCACACTTTTCTGACCGCTCTGCATACAGTTGCTCAAGTGCTCTGCATCTCCGACGTTGTATAATAAAAAATAAAAAAACTCCCATTTGCAAAAAAAACGCAGCGCAACACACAATATCTGCTGGGATGTGAGAGCATGACTTCGGGTGGTAATGTTGGAAATGTAAGGACGGATTAGGTTGTGTATGTAAATGATGGACTGTGACGTAAAACGGTACCGCTCAAAAAGATAATTGTCTGGAAATGCAAGAATATCTATGCGCGGTCTGATAATCATCTCCCGACGAATATTTAATTCTCTGCGCAGTAATGCTGCACCTTCATCCACGGGATCGTTATCAAAATGACATGCCATGGTAGTGAAAATAGTCGCCACCTAATATAACTTCTAATGTAGGACTACTGACTGATTATTGCAACGATTTTCTCAAAAAACAGACGGCAGAACTATGCTACGCCAAAACTCGCCTGCTGACTGAATGAATGAGGAAATAAAATACCGTGTGTAGCTGAAAGAGGGCGGAGACAGAGAGAAACTCGAGGTTTGTTGAGAAAAACCTGGTCCCGACCAGGTTAGGTTCATAGAGTATGTTACCATGGTAACTGACCGAGAGCTTAAGTTACCTCTCTCTGTGAAACAGGCTAGAATTACCCCTCTTTCTCTGGTTTGAGTTACCTCCCTTTGTGAAACGGAAAACTCAGAGTTTCCCTCATTTCAGGGTTAACAGACTCAGAGTTTTCACTAAACCTGCTTTGTGAAACGGACCCCTGGTGAATGTTATATGCAAGTCTGAAGTCCTTCTCCGTTATTTTTGTGTTTCTTATTAAGGACTCATGGGGATCTGGTGAGTGGCCTCTACCATCAGATCCTTCTGTCACTCCAGAAGGTTCTGTCTGACCCAGTGAGACCTCTTTGCTCCCACTATGGAGCTGTGGTTGGACTTCATGCTCTAGGATGGAAGGTATACACATTTCTTCAAAACTCAATGTGAATGAGTTAGTATTAGTGCTCTCCTCTCATGACTCCTCACTAATCTGTTTGAGATTGATCTCTGCTACACAAACCTCTTTGTGTTCTTGTTGGCAGGCTGTTGAGAGAGTGCTCTTCCCACACCTTCCTGCCTACTGGGCCAACCTCCAGGCTGTGTTGGATGACTACTCTGTTTCCAATGCCCAGGTCAAAGCCGATGGACATAAGGTCTATGGAGCCATCCTGGTCAGTATTGCAGTGGAGTCCTTACATACAGTGACCAACTGCAGAACTCCTTTTTGTTTTTAATTTTTGATGGACCGTTACTGACAATCTCATTTAAATAACTTCCTGTCACTTCTATTCACATTTTGCTTCCTGTCATCCCTCATTTCAATCAAACCAACTCTTTTCACTCCCCATGCTGCAGAACATCTAAATATTTTTTTTTTGGATCTTACTAGTGGTATAATAACAAATTGTATTATAAATTTGTATACTGTGTTTGATAGTCTGAAAGCCAGATCAGCCGATGTTAGTACACCTGCAGCCAGTGCTGTGGCCCTTCACAGAGAGTTGAGCCCTCCTACACCAACTACTTCACTTCAAACTTCACTGACATCTTTATGTAAATAATTAGCTTGTTGGAGAAGTTGCTGTTGGAGATAACTGAGTTTTGGTTGGCATAACCTTAGCATTCTAACCAGCATTTCCATTTTCTTTAATGTCCCCATATCTGTCCTGCAGGTGGCAGTGGAGCGCCTGCTGAAGATGAAGGCTCTGTCTCAGCCAGTAGAGGGAGGCTCCAGTGGTCAGCCAGCCACTGTGGTGGGTGCTATGGGTAACAGGGTGAGTTCACCCGGCCTCAGCCCCCCTCCAGAGCCCCTGTCAGAGGCTGCCCTGGGAATCGCCAGCCACCTTCAGGCAGGTGGGGCCAGCTGTCCCTGGGAGGAGTGGACCCCGGTCCCTCTCCCTGCCATGTACTGTGAGCTCTACTCCTTCTTTGGCGACAGCCTGGCTGTCAGGTTCAGTACAGGACCCAACTTTGGTAGCTTTCCTACCTGCA